>JACXIL010000272.1:19100-147422 GCA_014737365.1 Bombus soroeensis | reverse complement strand
TCTTTTTTTATAATTTACCGCGTTAATATATGACTCGTTTCGCGATACTCTGCCATGAAAATCGTTGTTTCGTAAGATTCGTCGACATAATTCCGGGTGAACTTCTTTATGAAACATATCAGTTACCATACTTGAGAGTGGAGGAGCGGATGTAGTAGGATTTTTTTTTTAATTCGCGAATGATAACCTTCTCCTCTTTTCCAGTCAATTTCTTTGGTCCACCTGATCGAACTTTGTTTGCAAGTGTTCCTCACTCTTTCATTTTTTATGATATAATGTATTGTGGACTTATTTCTGTTCATAATTCCGGCAATCTCGTTAGATGATTTCCCGTCCTCGTGTAATCGGAATATCATTTCTCTTTCACACTTTTGTTTCAGACTTTTTGGTATTCGTTTTAAATACTATGCACATTTTTACGTTACTGTTACTGAAACGATATCTTAACATCAAGCGAACGTATCAATATTTTCATTTAGCGATAATGTCTACATTCGGTGCAAAGGAAGCCGAAAAACAATCATTTTATTACAGCGTTCGAATATTTTTGCGAGACACTTGTCATGAATGTTTCTAATAAATGTATCGTATCTCCTGTCTATATTATTGAATCATTTTCAAATTTTACTGATGTAATCTCGAGACTCTCCCGTCACTATGGATACCAAATTATTTCAACAAATTAGTTTAGTACGCCTCATTTTATTAATTGAAATTTGTAAGTGTAAGCGTTCGAATACTTTCGCGAGCCACTGTATGTATATATACATATGTACATATGTATATATGTACATAAACCCTCATAAATGAAACGAATTCGTTTAACCCAGTGTACGATGGTCGCGTTCACTTCATGGCCATTTATTGGTAAACACGTTCGCTGACTATCGTCTTTGACCAATCTGAAATACTCTTGTGAGCTACTTTACCTTTCATTTAATCTCATTTCATTTAATAAAATTTAATTCATTTACATTTCATCAAGTATATTTAATAAAATGTATTTGCCATAATTAATGGATATTTATGCATTTATGGAGAACTTGAAGAAGCAAGAATGCACGGAATGCACGTAATAGGTAAAAGTATCTAAATTATCAAAAGTATAGCGTATCTAAAATATCATAAGTTTCTGCGTTCTGGAATCTATTGAATCTATTACGTCGTCCGAAAAGTTTCTTTCGTTTTATAAGAAAATAATGGATGCACGACATTTTTCGTTTTATATTATTTTATCGAATTACGTATGATCCATTTTGTTCTATCAAAATAAAGATCGCAACGTTCGACAGATTAGGTTTCATGTTTGCATAAAGATGCATCGTTGTAAAAGAAGTGTCTGTAAGAGAAAGACACTTTTCGAACAACCTAATACATAACCGGTGTGTCCATAAAATTTGCTTAGAGATCCGCAATTTAGTCGTGATTCAGGATTAATTGTGCTAACCGAAAATCATAGTAGCTCTGTGTTCTAGACAGGTTTGAACGTTGAACGAGTTAAATAATGGTACTTCCACTTAAATGTTTAAAAAGCGAGTTCGAGCGCAAGAATCTCTTTGAGAAAGTCTCACTTTCTATCAAACTATTCCTCGAGGAACTTGGAAGCGCAAAAGGCGACAAGCATCCACCTTATATTTCCTTTTTCTTTCGAACGATGCGTATAGAATTCCTATTGAAAACTTTTCTTCTTTCGTCCGCGGACGAATCTCGTCGCTTTTTCCCTTGCGTTTGTGTCGTGAACGTCACAATGGGAGATAGTTGGATGGAAAATAACAAAGTTGTCCTCGGACAATAACGCGAACGTTCAGTAGCTTGGCGATTGTCGAAGAAATAACATTTTCTGCTCAGAATTAAAAACATCTATATATCGATTTTTTTTTCTCTTCAATACAAAAGCCTTTTTGTATCGACTGTTCGCCGTAAATCGTTAAAAACTGCACGATTATTGTTCACGAAGGAAAGCAATTTTATGGTGAAAATCGGCCGTCTGTTCGTAAGAATCTGTATAGATTTAAATATTAAAGAAAGCTGTACGTAAAATTCACGTTCTCGTCGTTAAACATTGGGTATAAATCAAATCAATCGATATTCTGTATAAATTAAATCACACCTTATTTTACTACATAATATTATACCAGAAATTACATATAGGACACCCTGTACATTTCTGTTAACCATTTTCTTTTCATAAATCTTCCGAATTTGAATATAAATCGTTATAAACTTTGCATACGAATTAAAAAATGCTTATGATATGTAAATAACTGAAATGTACGAGTGTTTCAAGGTTTAACAGCCAAATTTCGCCAGCTTATTCTATGGATATAATTGAATAAAAAAATGTTATATAAACACAAGTCATTAACACTAGAACTACCACACCAGTTAAATTAACTGGTTTTACATTTTATTTTAAAATTCCTACTTCATGTAATATTTTTTTCCGCAATGATGTAATGACTTTCGTAATGATAATTAAAAGAATAATATAATGAATTTTATTTTATTTTTTATGTATTCAAACTGAAAATAATTTTGTATCAAGGCTACTTATACTAATATCAGTCAAAATGACTGGTACTCGTCAAAGTGTAAAAGGATCCTGCAATCTGTTTATCGCACCCCAATTAACCAGTTTCCTCGTTTTGTACAACTTCCCACACGTTTTTACAATTTTTACTATCTTTCAGTATGATGATATCGATTATCAGGAAAATTCCGGATCGATCGCTAAATCGCTAGATGCTAACACTAGAACTACCACACCAGTTAAATTAACTGGTTTTACATTTTATTTTAAAATTCCTACTTCATGTAATATTTTTTTTCCGCAATGATGTAATGACTTTCGTAACGATAATTAAAAGAATAATATAATGAATTTTATTTTATTTTTTATGTATTCAAACTGAAAATAATTTTGTATCAAGGCTACTTATACCAATATCAGTCAAAATGACTGGTACTTGTCAAAGTGTAAAAGGATCCTGCAATCTGTTTATCAAACCCAAATTAACCAGTTTCCTCGTTTTGTACAACTTGCCACGAGTTTTTTTAAATTTTTACTGTGTATCATTCAATATGATGATATCACTTATCAGGAAAATTCCGGATCGATCGCTAGATCGCTAGATGCTAACACTAGAAATACCACACCAGTGAAAATGACTGGTTCTACAGTTTTACAAATGTGTCAACCCTCGTTTAGGGATTATGGTCCCAGATGGATTAATAATACCAAAAATGTACTACATGCAATTGTACTGGAATTGCTTCTATAAGAAAGTAATAAATCAATAAATATACAAATATTCTATAATTACGTATTTTTTAAAGACCAGTCATTTTGTCTGGTTTTGGAAGAAACAGCTTCGTGTTAACTATCGATAGTTCTAGTGTTAATTGGAATTTCCTTCTTAACACTAGTCGGTTCTTGGTACTTTGCACCGTAATAGCAATAACCGTTTTAACACTGTGTTCCATACGTAGATATTAAAACAACGGTTCTTACGTACTTTCTCACGTGCAGCACTGTAACAATGAGTATTGTATCAAGAATAGAAGCATCAATCTTTTATTATTATTGCTATATTTTTATTTTTCGGTGCAACGGCCTTAAAGAAGGAACTTGGTTGGTTTGGCTCGCGGAACTAAGATTAAACCAACGAGAAAACTACATGGAGCCTAAAACTAATGCTTATTTATTGCCATCCCGCCCCATTGCACCTGCCTACTCCTGCCTGTTATTCCTTCCCTTCCCAAGCTCAATAACAGCAGCTCTAATTTTAACTATCGCTTACGACTGACTCAGGTATCTCTCGCCTCGTCTTTCTTCCTCCATTCGACATCCTCAGCCATTCTGTCCTCTCTTTTGAACTCTTCTCCCTTAAAATCTCATCGATTCTTTACACTTCCTTCTGCGAATCCGCTGCGCCACTCGATCTTTTAGGTATTATAAAACAATTATAGTAAAAGACCTTTTCCAAACTATCGAGAGAACTGGAAAGAAATCGGTGATTGATATATCTGTTAAGTTTTCAAGCTTAGCTTGCTTTCTTTGGAAACGAAAGATACTAAACATTTAGATAATTGTTTTACAAGACTGTATATATCTCATTGTATGTGCAAGAACACTGAAAACTTTTTCATATACAGCAAGCGTACTCGCGCATATGTAGGCTAGAAAGGGTTAAAAATTTGTAATAAAAGTAGACAAAAGCTGCAAACTCGTCTTTAATTCGTGTCATTGAAGTTTTAAATGCGCCAAATTTTGAGAAAGAAAGACATATCAAATTAGACCGTGCATAGACCGTGAAAACGTGCGATGAATTCATTGAAAGAGTAAATCGCTGTATCGAGACGAAACAAAGTTAAAATAAACTTACCTGTAGAAACGAAACCAAATTTTTTTTTATTCAAATGGAACATTAACAGCTGGTGGTTATGTTGATTGTAAACTCGTTACAGGTTTCCGTTAACGATTATGTTGAATTAAACCAAGAAGAGAACACTTGTCGTGTATCTGGCATAGTAAACGTAAGATCCTACTGTTCCTATACAAACATTTTCATGAAACTTTAAGCGTTCTATTTATACGACATTTTGCGTTTAATTATACTCATAAAACTGAAGTTCAAACGTTAAATCTGTGCAACACAAAACCTGTATTCTGATGTTCTACGATGAATAATTAAAATATGAAAATTTCGTGACTTTGTTTTCCTAATACTACGTACATTTGGTCGCATAATCGTCCGAAAAAGAGAAGTACGCGTGAATTTCGAAGCTTTTGAGGTTCGTCAGCTTATAGAAGAACAATTCGCCTTTTCAATGCCATGTTGAAAAATTGGATTTTGGCCACGAAAGGCCGTACCATGGTGCGACGCTTAGTTTCGCGTCCTTCTCGTGCTCCCTTTTGTCGTTTTCATTTTCACAGGGGCGAAACGTTGGGCATCGGCAGAAAGTAGCGTGGAAGAACAATTAGGGGGACGATAAATTTCCAGCTGTGCCATGAGCTTTATTGTTTTCCGTCCCGTGACAAATGATCCTCGAGTGCCTTCCTTAATTCATCGTTATCATTCGGTTTACTAAACATCGTCGTGTGTCGGGGCAGATCCTCGAGAACAAAACGAAATAAGATCTATCAATACTTGCCAACCTGAACGTAGAACGATGGGTAACGATAATGTTGATATTTTTGTCGAGATAAACGCATTAAAGCGGATGGTGTCGTGCAATGAATAATTCTGTATCGAAGTCGTTGAATAATTTATTAGACAACGAATCGTGAAAAGCGATTATCTTTGTCTTTTTTATTCCCATGGCAAGTTCAAGTGGTGAGAGCGATATGTTAGATCGAGTTAGCTTGGAAATAGTCGGTTTAACGAAGTAGCTTGTAACGTGTAAAATCTGTTTGAAAAATGTTCGTCGTTTTGCTGCCAAACTTGTTCATATTACGCAAAGGTATTCGGTAGTTTAATTAAAAAATTTGATGAGATAATAAAGGACACGCATAGTATGCCGATAAAAATGTATACCTCGAGACTTGTACAAAATTTGTTTAATAATATTGTACGGTTGAAAATTTTGCAAGAAGGCCCGCGTGTAAATAACATCTTAAAACAAAGTTATGTGATATACCGGTGAATGTAGCCGATCTATTTTTACGCTTTATCGAACGAAAAATCAATCCATTACATTCCATTGTTATACATAGTACTTTTATTATACTCTTTTCAAAATTCTCTTGATACTTTTATTTGCAAAATATGCGTCATTTAACGAAATAAGATCAGCCACACGAGCGATACAATTTCCCAACTACCAGGCGGTTCTTTTCATTACAACAATTTACATGCTTCGGTTTTTATCGCGAACGAGTGAACGGTCGTTGATTTTCCCACTTGCGCAAAATTTCGCGAAAACGAGGATTTTCCAGCTGTCGTTCCCCCGTCCTCGATGCTAATTGCAAATTGTACGTGGCCGGTGCTGGCGGTATAATTTGCGCTTTAAAAGGACGTAATACAGGAACAAAGCGGACGCACGCGCGTGCGTTTTGTCCGCGTTAAGGTTCTCTTGAAACACGCTCGAGACGTAAATAAATGGTGACAGATGATATTTGGGAAAGAATTTATGAAATGCAGCCTGCGTCCCGTGCATTTCCGGGTTATTAATGCTGATTTTCACGCGTGCGTTCTCGCCCCTTTCCCACCTTTTCTCTTCTTCCTCTTTTCTCTGCTTCCGCTGTCGCCACCGCTTGATTTACGTCGCGCATTCGAAGCGTTTTACGGGAAATCCGAATTTTTCGAATTAACCGCGCGCTCTGCCGCCTGCATGCAGTTTACTGTAATTACACGTTGCTGCCCGACGAATTGGCGTTACAGTGCAAATTCAAGAGACAAGCTCGCGAAATAGAACACACTGTATTTTCAACGTGATATTTTTGTATTTTCTAATCTTTCGTCTGGAATTGATACAATCACCGTTCAAAAGTCTTTGGGCGATTACTACGTTTGCTGAAAAAATTGTGCAAAATTGTGTCCAGCTAGGGGCGAAGGTATTCGCATAGTTTGAAATTGTAGAAATAAAAGACTTTCTGCGTTGTTAAGTATATTCAATTATTAGTAATATCAATGTTTCTGTGCGGCTATAGTATTTGTTATAATATACAATTAATATAATATACAATGTATGTGTATCTGAACATATTTAATAATATAGGCAATTGTAATAATAATATAGATATAATATAGATAAATAAACTAATATATATTTCTAGATTCCAATTGTACGAATATGTTTGTTTATTTCTGTATAAACGAATTGTTATTAACATTAACCAATTACGTTAATATGCATATGTATTTCATTAAATTTTCCCTTCCGGCTACGAAACGAGATTGATTCACGTCACAGATGAATTATACTAATAATTAATTGAATAATTCATTCGAATCGATATTTTGTATGTTAAAGAGAGAGTATGCTACCGATATATTAAAAAATCATTCAAACAATTCATACTGTTTAAAGGGCGTAATCTGATATTATTAAGCTACTTTTGAGCAGAAATCTTTGCCTTTTTAGATATTCGGTCGAGTAATAAATTCGTTCGACTGTCACGAGTGTATACATTTCGTAGAATGTGTTTGATAGAATTTATTTGAGGAAGGTCAGAACACGTATTTTTACATATTTTGATGAAAAATATAGTCAAACCTTGATTATCCTATCGAATAATTCTGTATAATTTGTTTGAAAGAAGAATATCATAAAAATATATTGCGAAATATTTCGTAGATGCGTACAGATCTGAACGAGCCGACCGGAAAGTTACTGGTCGCCGCAGAAGAATGGGAAGAATTAAACAGTTCTTCTCTCTTTACATCTACAGATTTAGCGACATAAGTTGAATAATATAAAAAACACCACGCGGAGTACTCACATTCACGTCGATTTGAGTCATCGCACTCACTATGCTGATTATCACAGTGTGATGATATTAGGTCGTGCGAAAAGTTTATTTCGTTTTATAAGGAAATAATGGATGCACAACGTTTTCCGTTTTATATTATTTTATCGAATTGCTTATGATCCATTTTGTTCTATCAAAATAAAGATCACAATGTTCGACAAATTGGGTTTCATGTATAAAGATGTGTCGTTGTAAAAGACGTGTCTGTAAACGAAAGACGCTTTTCGCACAACCCTATACATTACAATAGATTAGAAATAATTTAAGAAAAAGACACGTACATGTACATTAGTATTACACAAATAGAGAAGCTTTTCAGTCAAAATTGAATAATTTTCTTCACTGTCTGCTTTCGTCTCTCAACTTTTCTCAGCTGCCATTGGGCAATTTGCTTTAATGTTATTATTTCGGCAGCTGTACTCTCCCTTTGTGCTTCAAACCACTTGAAACTCGTTTCTAATAGAATCTAATCTGCATATGTATATATACAGTTCCGTTCAAAGATCTTGGTGAAATTGAAAAAAATTTAAACGAATATTCTAATAACTCACTTCACTTGATACTTGATGTGTTAAACAAAGTATACGCTACTAACGTATTAATAATTTTATTAAAAAATGCATGTTAGAATTTATGGTCTGCGCGTGGTAAAGTAAAGACAAAATTTTCATGTTTATTGCGTGAGTCGCGTAATGCCATAAAACATACGAGCGCAAAGGATAGCAATAATGACAACATGAAACTAATCTGAAAGTTTTCTAAGCTTCTCTTCCATCTAGCGTTTATTCGTTTGTTTTTACTGTTTACCACCCTGTTCATTTTTATTATAAAACAATTGTGCTAATAACGCGTGTAGACATTGAAATGCTAAAAACGTTTCTAAATAGGATTTACTATGTTTTAATGATTGAAGTCAACCAGACTTTCTTTCTCATTCAACACGTGTTTGCCTAAAACGTGTACTGAATAATAAAATTTGCATGAGTAGACGACGTTAATAAATAACATCAACTTTGGAAATATTTGAGTCCAAAAATAATAAAGGAAAAAGAAGCCTGTCTGCGTTTAGAATATGAATAATATAGATGATCGTTCGATATGGGAATTGTAGGAAAATATTCATTTTTTTATGATAATTATTTTATACCGCGGAAACGATAATATCAGCAACATTAGATTTCCACAAATTGTTTAATACGTCAAATATTATCTGTTGGACTATTCAACGGGATTATTCTAACATTCTAAATCTATCGAATCTTCTGTTCTCTATCTGATTAATTATTAATAAATAAAAGTATTAATTATCACAAAAGAAATTTTTTTTTTTTTGAAAAAAGGGCAACAAAGGAAAGCTTTTCTGACATTTCTAGTCTGACTTTGATTATCGTGCTATAGAAATAATAATTATTTTTGTGCGGAAATTTTCAAATAATTTAAAATTCAAAAGTCAGAAGCGTCGAAAGATGTAAGAATTTGTAGATTTTAGACCGAAAGTTATGAATATTGTGACTTTCATCATTTTTTGATATCTGTAGCTCGTAGCAATGTTAATCAATTTCGGTGGAATTTTTCAGTTATCCAGTAAATAATCCTTGTAACTTCCAACAAAAAAAAAAAGAGGAAATCAAGTCGTTTGGTTCAGTTATTAAAAAGTTATTTAATTTTAAAAACTGTGCGAAGAAATTTGCTCGTCACTACAATTAATAATTCACTATTATTCTGAAAAAATCCTATAGATACTTTTTATAACTGTTAATTAATTTTCAAGTAATCTAGTTCGATTATACGTCACGTTCGATATGAAACCAACAGTTGTCCTAAATAATACTTGTGTATGTCATATAAAGAAAGATGAAAAGCTTTTGATGTATCTGCCTCATTTAATTTTATAGATTTATCTTTGGGAATATTTCATGAGAACATTTGCATATCTCTGGTGGAATATTCTACCGAATCTAATACATTTATTTATTACACTTTAAACCATTTAAATGATCGTCCCTTGGTACCATAAATGGTTGAAGACGAAAATGCCTGTATATTTCGATCTTGTATATTTGTACAATCTCTATAACATTTTTATCGTTTCCTAGCTCTTAAAATGTTTTGCTTCGCTTTCACAGTATCATACGTCTCCTCTTTGATGTCATTATACATATTTTACATATAAAATGTGTTAAAATTTTCACAGTACTGATTTCTATGGTATTTCCAAAAATTCTACATATATAGTAGAATATTAATAATAATATCAATATACAATATTGGTAATAATAATTATAATAAAGATAATATAATTAAAATACGTATGCTAATAAAATGACAAAGGAGAGATACATGTACAGACATTCATATAATAGAACGTTCAGGTAGTAGGATATTCCAATAATGGAACGTTTAGATAATGGGTATTCAAATAATGGAGTTACTGCAATTCACATTTTAACGTTGCTAATGATAATGTCTGCCAGTCAAGTTTAATTTGATATATGAAAGTGACGGATGAAAATGTAAATGTTCAATAGGTGTGTTAGAAATGGTAGATAAAATTAGATATGAAACGCAAAGAAATGTTTGTATATTTTAATTTCTAATAATTTAATACACCAACAAATTTGTGTAATCGCCGAATTGAAAGTCAATGGGATTCAACCAATGTTAGTTAGATTGATTTTAATCCTTGCAAACGCAAATGTGATATAATTTGTTGTTAACAGAAATGAAACGAAATATAAAAAGGTGGGAGATTTTTAAATAAAGAAATTATCATGTCCAGGAGATTGGTAACGCGAGTGACGAATTAATTCGTTTTTCTCGATTAACGAATTAATCATAGCGGTAATGTTTAATGGTAATCAATTAACGTTTACATTACGTTCAAGCAACTTATGCATAATTACGAGTATTGCTATTAATTTTCGTCTTTAAATATTGACAGTAATAATTCAAGTTTTACCTTCCGAAGCTAATGCATATAGAAAATATTTCAATTTTTATTATCAAATTGAACGTGAAATTTTAAATAGATACTATGTAGTAGGTATATTAGAATGTTATTTAATAACATTTAGACAATTCTCTTGAAACATAAAATATGATAAAAAAATATAAAATTGGTACATGCTTGTAAATTACAAAAACTGTAAAATAATGTGTACTATCTAAGAAATCTACTCGTTTTTTGTAGATCTGTTTGAATCTAACATTTTTTTATTTCAAAATATCAGCAAGATATTTCAAGCTGCGAATATTCATACGTATGTGTACTATATCTCTTGATATATGAAATTTTTATTGCCCATAAAGAATCGCGCGATATCCCAAGAAAGACATTAAATTTCAGTCCACAAAGGAGCCACGCCCTTGAGATAAACTCACTTCTCATCACGGTTGACATACACGTATTTAGGGACTATCACTTCCGTTATCTCAATATTTTTCCATAATTCTAAACTTATCATTGAATTATCGATATCACAGTGTAACACTTTTAGAAACGATCATAGCTGATCGTTATATGGAGCGAGTGCAATTAATACCGAGATATAGATACAATGGCGGACAAAAGTTTAAGACGATGATTTGTAAACTGGATTACAAATATCTTATATGCATATTGTTTTTTTATTCGGTTTGTTTCTTTGGAATAACATAGCTGTATGTTTAACATTCGTAACCTCAGACCGTCACTTGTTAAATACAAATAATGTAGGAGTTACAACAGTTAGTTACCGCTTAACACTTGTAAACAGGACATTAGTTTAAGACGATCTGTGTAAAACGTGAGTATGAGTAGAGTTTTCGAACATTTTGATTCTGGAATGTCGAAATCATTGTTTAGTGCACCTTTTATTGCTGAAAATTCATTTAGGTAGGAACAGACTATGGGTAAATCAGAAAATTTACTTGAAAACGAAAGGGAAGAAATCGTAAGGCTGCGAAAGCAAAGTAAAACCTTCACCGTAATACTAAATATAGTGAACAGGTCAGAAACGGTTTGTAAGCAAGCTTGGTATAAATTTTTAAAGGCAGGCATGTATTGCGATCAAGCGAAAAACGGAAGACCACGGAAAACAAGGCCGAAAATGGATCGTCGGATTCATCGATCGAGCGAAAAGGATCGTTTTCGTAGTGCAAATAATATCGCTACGGAGATATTAAACTATAAAAACGATACGCAAATTAGTGCTAGAACCGTCTGGAGAAGATTAGAAGATTTTAACTTAAGAGGATGAAAACCCCGAAAGAAACCATTGCTGAGTTCTAGGAATCGAAAAAGACGACTTGCATTTGTTACAGCTCGTAAGCATTGGACAAGCGAAGATTGGCAAAAGGTATTGTTTTCAGACGAATCGAAATTCAATCGCGTTTCTTTTGACGGGACACGGTATGTTAGACGTCGAATTGGCGAAAGTTTGAAAACACAAGTTTTAAAAACTCTTAAACATGGTGGTGGAAATATTATGGTGTGGGCGTATTTTTCTCGATGCGGCCCTGGTCCGATATGTCGTATCAACGGAATTATGCACCGTTTCCGATACATGGACAAACTGAAGAACACAATGTTGCCTTTTGCACGCAACAATATGAGTGATGATTTTATTTTTCAAAATGATAATGGTCCGAAGTACACGATTCGGGTTGTGAAATAGTTTTTTTGAAGAGGAAAATATTACCGTGCTGTCGTGGCTGTCGCGATCACCAGATATTAATCCAATCGAAAATTTGTAGCATCATAAAAAAGACAGTACAAGGTTATGAACCGAAAAATTGAAATGAACTTTACAACTGAAACAGCTTGGAGTAATATTACGGTAGATCAATGTAAAAAATTAATAGATTCTATGCCAAGAAGATGTACCAAAGTGATAAGAAGTAACGGAATTTAAACAAAAAATTGTGTATATTTCTTACCAAAAATGAATATTTTTTGTGTAGTCAAACTTTTTACCGACGAAATATTATACAGATTTTTTATAATTGAGCTACTGAGCAAAATATCAAAATGAAATTTTTTTTGTAAGTGTATAAACAAATGTCCAATTAGTTAATACCAAAAGTAGAACACTGTATTTATATTTTTTAGGGAAAGTAAATCAATTATTTATTTTTTCCATTTCGTCTTAATCTTTTGTCCGCTACTGTACATTAAAAACGCTCTACATATCTAAATGTTTCTCATTTCTTTATTCGTTGTAAGATAAAATGAAACTACGTAAATTTTGTCACACCACTACTGTACATACTTATCGTTTACGAGTATGACTGGTCGGTCAGTAAATCCGCGAACACCTAGTATTTACATTAAACTCGTAGCATATGGCTCCCTCTACGACATACATTTTCAGTTTTATTTCCAAGTTCTCGATAGCTTCGTTGGATGACAAAGATAATGGATAATAAAATTTCAAACTAGTTAACAGTTAGTGCAGTATCACATAGCATATTCGTAAAAGCTTTCTATGATCAACGTTCAAATTTTTTCGTCAATTCGTCGTACATCATTGTTTATAATATAGATTTCAGTATGTTGTAAGGTTCTGACTAACAGGCACGTGACTTTTATGTTGAAAGTATAAAATATTGACGCGGCTTGTTTTTATTATGAACCTGCGAATTAGGATATAGTACAGTAATAGGATCGTAAATTCAGGAAGTAACAACGGACCGCAGGCTCAGCGAAGCCCTCTCTTGTTTCCGAGCAAAGTGGGATCAGCAGGCTTAAAAAGTGAATCGCGGGTTTTATATCCGTCTGCACAGGCTTAAATGGACCCCTCAACGCCGGATAAAATAATCCATGGACGTATAACCGTATGTTTAAACCGGCTCTCTCGCTAGACCAACGTTAAAACAGCGATTCTCATGGGGGCGTGAAAGCGACTCCGGCGCGCTACTACCTTTAACTTAAGAGGGTGATTCGTTAGGGAAACCCCGTTATAATTTCCGGCTAAACGTTCGTTCTCCTTGCAGCTCGCCTGCGGACTCGTAAGTAACGCATTTAGGACAGAGCTGAGCGATATTTTTATTCGGATAACAGAGGACGGATAAAAATAAGGAATAAAATTCTATTGGCTATTCTATTTGCCAATTCTAACGAACGATACAATAATGAACATATCCAACCGAATAAGCATCGAAGGGTTGGATGTAAAAACAATTCACCCTCGTTTTTACTAATTGTACAGGAACACGTATTTTAGAGAAAGTTGTTTAAGAAATTGCAAAATGATATTACAAGATATCTTCTCCTGTTAATATATCAATCGTAGCTTATCTGTTATACAAGTGTATTCTATTTTGTAGGAAAATTTTCAATTTCTCGTGCTTATAGAGCAGTAGACTTCAGGTAGAGCCTTGCAAATTTGATTAATACCAGATTTTCTGTAATTATTTGCATTCCATGTTTCGATGTATTCTATATTTATTAATATTTTTAACGAGTATATTACACAGGAAATATGACGTTACAAATATCACATTAGTCCAATCGTAGGTTACAGAAATTTTAAGTAGATACCACTGTTATTATCCACTCGTGACTCCATTCTCAGTTGAATGTCCGGGTACGTTGCTGTAATGCTACTTGTCACTAGGATGTATATAGCGTTCGGTAAGTGCCATTACGTCCCACAATTTCCCAGTTCCGTATATTTTGAAATGGATAGCTGCTCTTTATTTACAACAATAATATTCCTATTAAGAGATTTTTCAAGTATTTTTCAAGCATTTTTTGTATAGTTCTCGCACCGAAATTACTACATCCATGTGACTGCTTGCTCACTATAGCGCGAAAGGAAAGGAAGAATATGTTCATATAAGAAATTACTGGTGTATGAACTGACCTTGATAAAACTTCCTTCGAATAATTGATTCTTGTAAGGTGACGAAAATAATCGAACACGCGTAAACTTCTTTTATGAATATATTATGTGTTTAGATTTTCCATTGGCGCTGTTGTCATGATTTATATTGGTCAAATTCGAAACAAATCTGGAAATATATATATAGAAGTTGCAAGATAATTAGTACAAGTATACATATATTTAGCATATATATATGTATACTAATTAATAAGCCTCAATATTCATTGGGACCATACTTACCATTTATTATGTACTTTCTTATTTTTTTATTAAATACATGTTTGCAATGCATATCGTGTAATTTCTATATATATTTCCAGATTGCTCTCAAATTGCATCTGTTATTAATGCAATCATGATAGCTACGTCTCGTTACAGCGCTAATGAAATTTCAAAATGGTTCATATAATACATACAATATGAACATAAATGTTCTCTATGATAAATGTTGAAATACAATACTCTCGTGAACTACTGTATCTTATTTGGAAAATCAACGACGTATCGAATGTGAAGTATATTTTCAAGATCCATCGTCCAGCTGTTGCAACATTGACTTCTGAAATTAATTCTTTTTCAAATGTTAAATCAGAAAACTTCATCGCTCTTCAATGAATTAATCATTTGGTACATTCATAGTGGAAGTTGTACTGGTCGTTGGCATGTGACCGAATGTACTTATGTAAACTCGCACAAAATTAAGTGGAAAGAGACAACTATTTCGATATTACTAAGCAAGGAAACAGTCTAATTTATTATTATTTATTTATTGTCGCATAGACCAATAGTCATTAGCGACCATAGTTATTCTTATTATTATTCGAACATTGTTGAAGCAAATAAGGAAAATAATTTTTTATCTGTATAATTACTATTCCTGAATAATAATCATATGGATAAAATATTCTACAGAAATTTATTCCGGTTATTATCTTGGATAATTGAGACGAATGTTAAAAATCCTGAGTTTCATTCAAAGTAATCAATTATTTCAACTTTGTCAGGAAATCTATACTTCTAACGTGACGTAATGTAGGAATATTGATTATTTTAGAAAGCGTCTACCAAATTTACATAATTCCTTGTATAAAATATAATTATTATTATATAATGCGAATACATGACAGTAAATGAAGTAAATTACTTCATTCGATAGTCGAATAATAAAACAGTTTTAAGAAAGATCGTTTGCTGCTTTAAATAAAGTACCTAATACGTAATTATTTCAAGATATTCTTTTCGCTTTCTTGGGAAGAACAATGAACGCGAACGATGCTCGTTTTTGCTCCGAGCCTTTTAATTTCACAAGGATTCTTTCGGATTGACGGTAGACCGGTATTTTCGAAATTACACGTACGATGTACACGAGATTTTATTTCACTTTGTCGTGGTATCGGATTCTATTGATTTTCGGAGTCCCAGTTCCGAGTGTTTTAAATCTAAAATCACGTGTATAGTGAGAGACTGTGTCAGACAGTAGAATGGTGTCAGTGGTGACCTATATTAAAACCGTGCTTTGTTTTGCGACGAATTCTGTGCTAAACTGTAATTCCAGCTTCTTGTTTATTAACACATTTACTACGTGCATACGTTTGGGGTCTCAGTTGGCACGTACTTTTACGATACGAAGGCCACAACACCGCAATACGATAGGTCATATTTTCGCTGAGGAAGAGTACATGGTTCTAGGATACGATACAAGGCGGAGCAATTTTGTTTTACCAAAATTGTTTTGCTGTTCTTCCGTGTTGTGGCTTTTAACTGCGTACAATCTCCGTGCGTTTGTATTCACGTAATTTCTAACTTGTTATATTCATCTTATAGTTTTTATAGATCTTTTTACAAGATCTTTGATTAATTGTTGTTTTAGTAATTTGGGTTAATTGTCGCATCTTTCATAAAACCAGGTTACGTCCCAATATCAGCCGGACTATTTATATAGTTTGTAATTTATAAGACGTAAGTTAAGATTCAGGAAATTTGAGAAAGTTTCCAGAATTTCATTTACTTAAGTAAGTTTAAATTAATTAATTTATTAATATTATTAAATTAGTTTGATTTAATTGAATTTAGTAAAGTTTTTAATAAATTTTCTGTGGAGTCTATTTCTTAGCAAATATTATTATAGGTATTTAACGACGAATCAGTAATGAACGTTTCATAATGATTAATATTCGATTAATGCTTATTATACATACGATTAAATATATCTAAATGTGGTAGGCGAAAAGAATTTACTGAAACACATTTGTAATTATTTTCGTTTTTTGTTTCCATTCTTTGTTTCGTTCCAAATACGTACATATTTGTTTGCTCATACGTATAAAAACTGTGAATACATTTTCGCGTAATAATTTAATAATTAACAATAGAAGGAACATTAAGAATAATATAATTTTCCGATTTTTTGGCCTTGGAGGACCAGGGAAATTGTATTACCTTCCATTTGAACTTTTGCACGTAATCTCATTCAATTACGATCATTTAATTAGTTACGATGTAATTATTAAAAACAGCTGCGTTTCTACATTTAATTACTTCGTTTTAAATCTCTTCGACGGTATAATTAAATAATAGCAAGAAACAACGATTAAAATATATCCAAACAACATAATTTTCAGAAATACGATGCTCACGTAATCGCATATATCTGGTATCGAAATAAAACTTCAGATACACATATTCCCATTATAATAAACATTTCTTTTTTCCATGAAAATTATCTCATTCTGTTTAAGAACAACAAACTCATGTTTGTTATCGCTCGCGAAGTTAATTTCTGCAAAACATAATTGCTTAGTAAATATTGCTTTCCGATGAAATTTTGTTTCAATCACGCGAAAATACAATGATAAAATATCGAGTTGCGAATATCGAAATATCGCATCAGAAAATTTCAATCCATCGTTATTCACTGGTCTGATGATATTTTAAAAGCAATTACGTATCCATTGTCATTAGTATTAGTTAATAGTAATTAGTATGGAGTTTATGATCCTATATTTTGTTCGTTTTAGTCATAAAATACGCTACCATCGCGTTGCAGAAGAATTTGGGACACCTTATGTCCGTATTTCCATATAATTTCGCTCTTTATACCGAAAAATTCGTATAATTCCGATATATATAATATAATATAATTACAAAAAATCGGTATAATTTCGGTAATTTAATTTTTATACATTTATGGGAAATTTAAAAGTGCAGAAATGAAAAAGCGCACGCAATATACGGAAATATAAAGAAATATTCCAAGTATTGGGTTGGCAACTAAGTGATTGCCGGTTTTGTCATTAGATGGTAAAATTAGTTGCCAACCCACTGCTTGTTATAACGTTCAAAATTTTTACGTAGGTTCCACTTTCTTAATTATGTGTATAGTTAGTGGATATATGAAATTGCCTAAAAATCTGCAGTCTACTAATAGCGCATATTTACGTGTTTATGGAGATTTAAAAATTCAAAAATTCACGCAAAGTGTACATATGTAATAGGCAAAAAATATATAAAATATTCGAAATACAGTACTCGTTATAATACCTGGTAGGTGATACATAAGCTTCCTTTAGGATCTGTGTCGCCAGTTTTGCTTCTAAAAATATAAAGAGGGGGAAAAAGGGGAAGGAAAAAAAGATCATAAGAAATATTCTGCTCTTATCATTTAATATTCTTCCATACGAAGTGCATTTTGTTTCGATACTTGACCCATAAAATATCCTTCTTTCTTACCGCCTGTAGACTTTTGCGAAATAACAGCTCGCCTTGTACAAGACAGCACGATGTCCCACTCGTGAAGAAGAAAAGAGAGCCGTCTTTGGTGGTTGAATTATGTCCAGGTCACGTCTTCAAAAAGCGGCGGGAACCTTGAAGGATCGACGATATTATGAACGAGCTTGAGATCGATTCGATGCAACAAGCGGAAGAAAATAATATCCGCGATGGTCAGTCTCGTCATATTGCCTCGAATCGTTTCTCTTTTCATCTTTTCAAAGCGCACAATATTCCAGAAATAACATGGAAAGTTCGTGTTCGCAGGAAATATTTGACTTCTCATCGCCACTTTATCGCTACCCCCTTTCTTTCGTTCGAAAGGTCGGATGGTGCACGATGATTTGAATGATTTTTGGGCCCAACGAATATGTGAGATTTGTGTTTCTTAGCAATCGTGAAGAAGTTTCAGAATTGTTCTTGTTTCATTGACTTGGACTACGTGGACTACGAGTGTTTGTGCAAATGGATATTTTTACGAATAGAATAAGAATTTTGTATCGTCTATTGACAAATTTGTGGAACTTTCACCCTCTACTACTCTGTCTGTACAGATTCACGATTATTTCTTAGAAAATAATTATAGAATCATAAAAATTCAATAATGAATTTCCACAAGCTGTGTTCGCAGGCCTCTAACTTGTTTAATTTCGCGGCACTAAATGTTTTGTAGGAATTAAGCCTTTCGATCGAGGTCATCGATTCCAAAATAACACAAATCTATCTTTTAACACTTTATGAGTCACCTGTCTAATAACATAGAAATATCATCTCTTATTTATTAATTTTATTTTATTAAATATTTTTATTAGCGTAAAGTCTCTCGTTGCGTTTTTTAAAATAGTTTTTTAAAAAACGTTAAATGAATTTCGAATCGCGAATTTATTAATCTAAATGACAATGTTGTGATAGTTTTGTACAAGTTCGACATCTTATCGTAGCAATTTGCAAGTTTGATGTTCGCAGAGAATCACAACAATTCGAAACATTTAAACTCGTTTTCCTTAGAATTATGATTCTTGAGTTGTTTGGTTGTTGCAGCAAATGAACGATACGTTTCTCGCGCATTTAACAGGCATAAATATTCGCGTACTAGTTATTAGTATTTCATTTGTGCCGGCTTTTGCTCGAGTGCAATTTATTTCATCAGAACGAACCGTTGTTACTGCATTGTTGCAAAGTTGACGCGGAAAAGATTGCTCTTTAAATTCGAGTCTTTCTTGCTGTAGAACGGGAACGTAACCTGCATTTGCATTTAATGCGCCTTTTAATTAGTCGAATGGTCGTGTACAAAAAGCTCGTTTGACGGAGGAACATTGGAAAAAATGAAATGCAATTGTTGGATGGAAAAAGTCGCTCGTTTCGAGTGTACGTCGTTTTTCATTTCTGTTAACAATCCCTTCAATGGGATGTAATAGGATGAAATTTGTTTATTCGGAACAGGTAGAATGTTAATCGTGAACACAGCTATTTCTATGAAGGAAATTTTATCTTTCTAAGTATCATCGTAAAATTTCCTATGAATTGTATCATTGTCTGTTGAATTTTAAAGGACCATTTATTTAAATTACACGATTCGTTTATTAAGATTTATTAGGAACTCTGAATACATTTAAATATATATGATATCGATATGTGATATATAAATAATGAGATATAAGATTGTGTCATAAATACGAAATACCCAGTAAATAAATCATACTGAATTACAGAAGAAACGTTTAGTATTATTAATTGATAATATGTTGTGCATTTCGTGTGCGTATTATGTTAAGAAAAAATAATAGATGTCTGTTGATAATATCCTCCATATGTCGCATAATGTACGAGGAAAGCGTGTAGGTAAATATCGATGATAATAAATTATAATTTCATATTATTCGCGAAATGGTGGAAAGGGAACAAGTAAAAAGAAATACATTATACTTCTACTTTTAATTGTGAATATATTACATTTTCAGTGCATATTATTGTCGTAATAAAAATCATAAATTTGGAGATACCTGTTATTATTTCATCTGATTAAATTATATTATTTAATAAGAAGAATATTATAATTTCAACGACATTAGCCCTCTTTTAAATTGTAAAGTAATATTATTCACGAAGATTATGATAATCGATTGAAAATTGAAATTATTACGCGTAAAGGATGTTTCATTCGAAATGAATTTATCGTTAAATTGTTGAATTGTGATTATTTTCCTACTTCTTATTTCCAATCGATTTTTTAAAACATCTATTTCAAACTGATGGTATTATTTAAGAAAACTAACACTGTTCTTAGTCGCACAGATGGTATAATAATTTTAATTTTAATGAAATATTTTTATTTTCTCATTGATAATTTTCCATATCTTAAATTATCTGTTTCAAATTAGTTTCCTGAATTTTCCTTCTCTCTGTTGCATCGCTCTTCTAACAAACAGATGATATCATTTGGAGAAATTAGAATTTGTTTGCTTATTTAGATACAGTGTACTAATAACGATAGAGTAATAATAATTTCAATGAAATATTTCTACGCTTTATTTCCGAATTTATGAGTATACAGGAATGTCTTCAGAATTCTTGGAGATCGTTCGTTTGCAAGTTATTATCGACACTTTCCAACTCAATTTTCTACTTCCTAAACTGCGTTGGTAACTTTCTATAGATGTAATCTGTTTCGTAATTTTTAAATTTATCCAGACTAACTTTATATTTCTTAAATGTAAATTATATTCGTAATTAACACGATGATCCTGCAGAATTAGTTTGTCGGTAATTGCGTTCGTCGAATACCTGTTAAAGTTGTCGAAAGTTAATTTAGTCCTTGCAAGCTCGACGGAAATTTAATATCTCGGAGATTTATGAACCGTCAACTAAACATTCAATAACGAATATTAAATTTCGATCTTCCATCACGAGCAAGTCACTATCTTAATTATCTCCTTTGACGAATGAAATCAAAATAATCGTCGCTTAATTGTCCTTTATGAAGTCAACAGTTAGTTGTTTCAAAGCCATAAACTAATTCAATCTTGAAATTAGTGAAATCTAAATACCTTGTTATCCTCATAAATCAGTTTATCGTTCTCAGCTTATTTCCACGTTGCTTTCTCTCTTTTTAATATATATAAATAATACATATACACACACAATATAACACAATATAAATAATACATGTATTAACCAATTATTCTGAAGGCAGAGGGTCCATTTTTTGAAAAAATTGAGAAACCGAAAAATTCACATATGCCTTAACGTGAACTGTTTATTTACAAACAGTTTGTAATTTAAATCTGAAAACAATAGGGTGGTTCCCAAAGGCAATAGGGTGGTTCTACGTGAAAAAGGCAAGTCGAAAATGTACACAAAATTTGTTCATGTGAGAGTTCATTTGCGAGAAGATCGAGTTTGTCACGTTTGCTTAAATTTGATTAATTATAGATTAGCTGTGGATGAAGAACCAGCGTGAAAGTAAGTGAAAAATGTAAAATACAATTGTTCGCTTTGTGCTTTGTTTTCAAGATGAACATGGCTTTCTACACGGGCGTAATAAATTTCCGAAAATTTATATTTATAGAATATTTCATTTTACATTTTTTACCTATTTTGAGAATGATGAGAATGATGAGAATGATGATATTTTGAGAATGATATGTAAAATAATGACAAGACATTATAATAGTATACAGTACGAGTAACTGTGAATATATAATTAGCGCCAAATCTGATTAAATATTCTGATTAAATATTAAGACTTATTGTTAGCAATGAATAATTGATTGTCTAAATATTTTTATAAGCTTCGTGTTTTATTATTTTGTAACTTTATGTTTACGGATTTGTTTCAAACATTAGCATGCAGTCGTGGTAGTCGTAATATATATATCGTATGCCATACAAAATATTTTCTACAACACACATAATGTAATACATTCAAATTAAATCCCTACGAAGGCCAAATAATTTTACGAAACACTACAAGTTTCAATACTTTGCATCAAACACGCTGTTACGACAGTAAATAGCTAACATTGTAGCAAACACAGCAACGTTTCATTTCTAATCTGTTTCCATCTCATTTATACTACCGTGTGTTTTTTAAATATCGTGCTTATGAAAGAAAATTCCAAAAATATGTTTAATATTTCCTTTAGCGTTACTTCTTTCATCGGAATCGCACAATTTTATGAAATTTAAAGAAACTCAAGCATCTACAGCAACGTGAATTATTTCTTTTTAAATCGTAAAAGGTCAATTTGTATCTGTATTTGTATAGTGGACTTGTGGAAAGTATTTATTGTTTTAATACGTTCTTTGATGCCCTGATAAAACAACATATAAGTTACCTCATTTATGTCTTTCGATACTGTTGCAACTTGGTTTCACTATTTCATACAAATGTTTGATCTTTCAACGAGGAACAAGGAAGCTTTGCGACACTGTTGGAAGATTCAAGTTAGAAATTTTTATATTTTTATATGGATCGATACAAAGTATTGCTCGACCGAATCATTCAGGCACGCGTTCTTTTTCAAAGTCCTGAAGTAAATTTCTTATTGCTCGCAGTCCTTTTACCGGAACGCGTCCTTACTTTCTTCACTCCGCGACCATTTCTCTCTTTCAGCAATAATATTCCTACTTTTTAAGGCAACTCGACCATGAATCCTGTTAAATTCAAATTATTCGAAGAAATCTAATAATATTTACTTGTAAGTAAAATGTAAAATATGGGTGATTTGATGGTAATAAAAGACGCGGTTCAATATTGTCACTTTTTTATTTTCTATAACTAACGCTGATCCTGTTTGTTCGTTAGCAGTTACACGGCTATGGTACCGAGCAAAATTATATATTTCATACGTTTAAAAAAAAATGCACGCTTTATACGCCTTATATATCGCATAGCTTCTTCAGAGTGAACACATAAATACCAAATTATTAGAACAAGTAATTAAGGACAGATAACAGAGAATCTAGGCGAAGAAATCCAAATATAAAATGACTTTGGTTGGACAAAACTATAAAACACTTGGTCAATTTCCCATTCTTTTGGTAGACTTCTGTCAGCAGCTGTTCGACTGTGGGTAAACGCAAAAGTGGAAATCCATCGCTTACTTATGAGGTGATTGTCGATGGGAGTGCACACAAGGAAACACTTTTAACGTCAAGAAGAAAAGATTTATTTAACGAATAACGAATAAATTCAACAAGCACAGTCAACAATTAACAATTAATTGGTATCGAGCAACGGTTAACGATCAGAGGTCAACAATCGCAGTTAACGTGTGTTCGCTTCGTTAAGGGGGTGTCCTGAATTAAACTGTTCTAAAACAGAGTTCTTTTGTGATTTTTTTTGGAAGGGAAAGGAAGAGACCAAGTTATTGAATTTTGAGGTATGGTTTTATATGTATTTAACGAATAGAAAAAATTTTGTTTAAAGTAAAAAAAAGAATTATAACGGATTTCTAAGCCTATTTCATGGGCTGCAATTTTCAATCGGCGGGAAAAATTCAACTTGTAATTCTTGACTCAAACAAAAAACCAAAAAAGGATCAAATTATTATATATTTTTCTTCTGAGTGAACTAAACAAAGGCAGAGAGAAGTTTATCTAAATAATTGTTATAGCATCTTAAAGTTTATTTCTTTTTTCTAAGAAACACGTTTTTCTTTTAAACCCGCCAAATTTTTAATTTCACACTTTTTTCTGCCGTTGTTTAGTTCACCCAGAAGAAAAATATATAATAATTTAATCTTGTCTTGATCTTTTGTTCGAGTCAAGAATTACGAGGTGGATCTTTCCCGCCGATTGAAGACTGCAGCCCATGAAATAGGCTTAGAAATCTGTTATAATTCTTTATTTTTACTTTAAAAAAATTTGTTTGTATCCTTTAAACATATATAAAACCATACCTCGAAATTCAATAACTTCGTTTCTTTCTTTCCCTTCTAAAAAAAATCACAAAAGAACGCTGTTTTAGAATATTCTAATTCAGGACACCCCCTTAAGGAGTTAGTTATGGAGATGGACTTTTCGCGTTTCGCGGCTCTATGCAGGATGAATCTTTCTGTTCGAAATCCAATAGCTTCTTCTCTTTGTTGCCTCTCGATATCCCCACTAGCACGCGTTTATTAGATGTACCGCGACGGTCGTCGCGTATGTGTTCTTCCGAGAATTCAGCGAAAGAACGTAGGGATATCGATGATACTGTATAACATCAACCACATCTCAATCCACATGAGAACCGATGGGCTGATGACAGAAATAAAAATGTGGGGGCACTCGGTGATAAGCGAGGTGCCTAATGAACCCTCAATATCCCAACGGTCCTTTGGCCGAATATTCGAGAAGGCCTAACAAACGCGTGGATAGTGGGGATATCGAGGGATGACAAAGAAAAGAAACAGATCAGTTCGAAAGTCAAATTGTAAGAGCTTCAGTCTTGAAAAGTCGCGCCTGGAGTTCGGAAGTAAAGTGTAGTTAGTGTAAACCAAGTGTCAAGGAATAAATTCTCTCTTTTTATTTCTTTATTTCTATCTTTTATTTTTCGTCTTCGATTTCTTTTTCTTTTTTATTATTTTACGTGACAATACATTGGGCATGTCGGCGTTGCATTTTGTATCGCGAAGCCGCTGGAAAGTTCCGAGAGCCGCCACACTGACAATATTAGTGCATTTGTTTAAACGAAGAAGAAGAGCTACACTCGAGGGAAAGCGTTAGATAGTTAGAAAGTGTTATCGAAAAAAATTGGAAAAATGAAGCTTATGGAAAAACTGAAAGAGGTTGGAGATCTTGTGCTAAATTTGAACGCAATAGGCAATTCCACCTATGTTTCAGATCTTTCAAATTTTAAAGAGACTGCAAGGTAGATCGTCGAAAAGACAGGAATGCAAACACATTTGACAAAATGTAAAACAGATGTGTTGTATAACTGATCGTCCAACTACTCTTCGTTCTTCCCTGTACTCGCTATCGCACGCCTAGAGTCGCTGCAATCGAAGATACTGAGAACAATACTCAACGCGCCATGGTATGTCAGGAACGAGGATATAGGCAAAGATTTAAAAATACCAACGGTGGAAGAAGAAATCGGCTGGTACGCAGAAAATACGGAAAAATAAGGAAAGAAGACGGAAAAGAAAACACCCCACTGACCTTACTAAAGAAATAATAGTCAAACTGGAAGATGGTATCCCGCTGGGAGTAGCCATCCACATGTTATTTAGCAATTAAATTAGAAAAATTTACCGCATGTCCAACTGGACAAATTGTAAAGTACAAATTAAATAATAAAAAAAAAAGAACGATAAAACTATTGCACGCTCCGAATAGATAACCCAATAACCGCACTCGCATTCAGATATCCACTGAAGCGTTTTTACATTGCACGCGCGCACATGCACAGTTCGGCTCCCGATCCAACATTTTACACGCGTGTAACGATCGCTTGTCATCGTCGTCGAGGTGCTCCGAAGGATCGTGGAAATATAAATTGCAAGTTTTTTTGTACAAACTTTTATCAAAGAACGATACGATAATCGTGCAGAGTTCCGATATTAGCTTGACGTTCTACTTTTTCTGTGCCCTGTCCTTTTCTTCGGGGTCCTATATTTATACCAGAATTCGTATATTGGAGAATGTTCTGATGTACTGTCTTGGAAAGGACAGCGATGATAGATCAGCATGGGAAATGTAAATATTTTCGCCTTGATAAGAACCTGATAAGACGTTCCTCGTATACTTACTTGGAGAGTATGGAACATTTGAAGAGAAAGAAACGAGATTAGAGTTCCTTTGATGGATCGGATACACAAAATATACAAAAGGTGTTTGTACACCGTTGCATTTATTACAGTATTTGCGTAGGTAGCAATGAATTAGGTCTAAGTACGAGTGTAGTAAATTTCGGATCATCCAGTAGTGCTTTCGAACTATAGGATTTTATTTGTTCAGAAATATTAGAAATTAGGGTTTCCAATGATTGATATCCTAAATGATAATTTTATTGCTAGATGGATCTATTTACAACGAATTAAACAGGAAACGATGGTTATTTAACGTGAACTAAATACAGTAATGTCCTATAACTAAGACGACTAAATGGGTAATTCACAACCCACAGCTAATAGCCTACAACTCATAACAACTCGGCAACTCAACTCTCAACTCCTCACAACTCGTCTATTAATTCGTCTTTTTCCCTTAAGCATCCTTTTGTCTTTTCTCATACCCGCATCATGTACGCGTTCCGTAATCATCCGCGATCATGATCATGTACGGCCTTCCATGTAACTATTCGACTGAAGGACCGACGTCGCATTGATGTTGAAGTTTCCCGACCTTTTCGGCCTGTCGGCATTTAGGCTTAGTCGCAACATTGTTTATAGTTCACCCGATATTTTGTAGGCAATCTGTCCACGATACTATTGAGTTGGCAACTAAGCGATTGCGGATTTTCTCAATACCACCTAATGACAAAATCCGCAATCGCTTAGTTGCCAACCCAATACAATATGATTACGAGAATTTGATATTATGAAAGTGAAACGTAGAACGTTAATAAAAATAATGCTTAATTGGAAAATAAGGATACTTGCGAAAGTTTTTTGTAGCTACTGAGAGGTTGGTTATTCTAAACCCATTCATCCTCCATACCCGATGGTTACGTGACTTCGAGATATATGGTATCGTTGGATATCTGCTTATTTTCTCCTGCATTTTCACTGGCCATACGCAAGGCTGAATAACGCCAGTGTAACTGACACCGACGACTCTTAAAAATACGTCGTCGCCAGCGCGCATATAGAGCGACTTATTATTATAAAAGAATTGAATGTCATAAAAAATGTATCAAAGTAGCGGAAATGTATTAAAGAAGTCCATTGCACAAATCAGAAATATTCTACGCTATAACGAAAATATTCGATGATTGAAAGAAAATTAATATCGTAATGTTGTACGTCTTTTTAATTTCTTCACACCTTACTAAATTGTAAAGAACGAGTGGAAGAAGAAATGGCGACTAGAAAAGCTTTAGCTAAAAGATTCAGCAAATTCTTACGATCCTATAACTTGCAATTCTATAACCGTAATGTTAAAACGCGAAATTCGACAATGTAATGTAACTGAGAAAGTTACAGATTAAATGTTGTTTCTGACGGGTCGATGGATCGGTTAATGGATCGAGCCTTAACCTGACACGACTGAAAGCATAGCTACGAACAACGTCGTATCATCGTCGCATTGCATCGTGGTGCAGGAGTCGTAGCCGACCGTGAAACGCAAACAATCGAACCGTGTCAGTTATATAGCCTTGTTGTTTCCGTTGATAAATTAGCGGAGATCCGTGGCCGTTGAAGAGTCAACGATAATCCCTGGGAGATGTTCGGCGGTCGAAGTCAGAATCGATTCAGTGCAACAAGCGGAAGGAAGTAATAACCAGCGCAAGGGTAAACCGCATCGCACACGTTTCTGCCGCACGACTTCTCTTCTTCTCAGGACCATGTATAACTTCGTGACACGACGTGCACACTACTGGGAAATCGGTCCCTCCGGGGCCGTGGAAAATCAATGCTTCAAGTCTGCTTGCTTCGTGTCAGTGAAGAAACTAAAAGGGACTGTAACAAAAGGAAAAGGAGCGAAAGCAAGAAAGCAAGAAATATAAAAATATATATATATATATAGTGGAATTGGGTATGTTTTCAAATGGAAATAACACGGGCTGACACTTGGACAGATTACCTGTCGCCGTGAAGGCTTATCGTTTTCGAATAAAGCGACGTTTTATTGATTCACGCACCGACACTGGCAATCGAGTTTAGAGTTTTATGCGCGACATATCCACCCAGCTGGATTTATGCACCTTTGCACGGTACACACGGTCGTCTGTGTTGACCAGTTTTCGGAGATATCGCGCAGCAACCGTGGAATCCAGCATAGAAGGATAGGAGAAGCTACGTCGTTTTATTTTGTCACGATACGCGGTTCGATTCTTTTTGAGCTATTCGTTTTTGGATTCTGGTCTAGGCTGAATTTATGAGCTTCCTGGGACCACGAGTTTTGTACTGTTTTATACGGCTTCCTGTTGGCGTAGCTGGGGAATTCTACGTACAGTAGTTTTTCTGCGTACGCTGCCCGTGAAAAATTCAGCAGAATTCTTATTTTCCAAGAGCCTTTATATGTTCATGTACTTGTTCTCCAAACGACGAGCGGTACGAGGAAACATCGTAATCTTATAAAATGCAGTCTTATGACTAAGACCGTGGATATCTTTGCATCTGTAGGAAATTTGTGTCGAGAATTGTGGATCTTAATCGCCGAAATAAAAGTAAAGGAACACTTAGATTACACTTGGGATTTATATGAAAATAGTTTTAGATTTATTTCATAAATAATTTACATGATCTTCGTCGATATACATTTGCACGTGACTCGGCACTCTCTTTGTCTCACCATCTTCTATATCACACTATGAACGGAACAGCTGCATTTATCTGTTTTTCGATATGCTGTGCACACACATACTTCCATACGCTCATATTCACATACGTGTGTCACTACTACGCGGCTAATCTAGTCTAGCATACAAAATTATACATATCTCAATAATTTGGAAATGCAGAAATACTAAAAATCCGCGGAGTATGTAAAAACATATAAAATATCCAAAGTATAGTAGTTTTGTAGTATTTAACGTATGAAATAACTTGTTATCCAAGCTTCAGTTTTCCAATTGTATTCGGAGAAATATGAATTTGCATAAATATTCGCAGTCTTGTTACGACTGATATTGAAATTGCTGATTGTAAGAACCAAAGATAATGAACTATTTTATTTTCTTTCGTAATCCATGAATATTGGAAGCAAGTGAAGACTGTTAAAAGTTCAACTGAATTTCGATATATCTTGGTATATTTGTATTTCTGTGTTTTATCGCTGTACGAAGAGGATAGTCCTTGTTTTGTGATCGCAGTCGAAGAAAGAATAACAAGGGAAATAGTTGAAAAAGGACGATACTTTACAGATTTTTTGTACGTGTGTTGTAATTTCTTTGTTTCTTGAAATGATAAAAGCATATAAATTATTCACACCGCATACGCATTTAAAGTTATAGTTTTATTTAAATATGTGACGAATCTATAAAATGACTAGTTTTGAAATTAGCCTGAATTTATAAGAAACATTAGCTTCGGTTCAATAGAAATTGCGAATTAGGTTACAGAAGGAAGTACAGAAATAGAAATGTATGTAGTATTTTATCTAGTTATCTCATCATCCTATCATAAAACTATCGTATTATTAGAAGTCTAGACTCTAATCGATATTTGAATTTAGCACAGAGAACAAGATAAGAAGCTGCGAGATATACAACGATATGCAATACGGTATAACAAATAAAAATAAAGATATCGCCACGAAGAGTATGAAATTCATAAACATAATAGAAACTGATATTAATGCACGTGACTGTTAAGGTTTGAAAAATATTAAATATATTCTGATAAATTTCTCAACAAACTTTGATATGTTTCTCACACGTATAATTTTATTTAAGAATCATTCAAAAGTATACAATTCTGTGAGTAACAAATCTTGTTGACATCGATGCTTACCAACAGATCTCTACCAATACGACTTAAACTTTTGCAAATTTTGCAAATACGTATAGGCAAATCGCGGATACTTTATATTTCATCGAATCGTTATTTTCCAGAGAAACGAACATTGAAATGCGACCGTGAACTCGTATATACGTTGTACGCCGTAGATTCATAACGTAATAGATTCCATCAGAAGTCATTGTAATATATCACAATTGTGTGCACCAGGTTAATATTGACTTCATCGATAAGTTGGATCAGATAAAATAAATAAGATGAATCGAACAAACATAGGCTCCCCATCAATTTTATTCTTTTGTTTGTAAACCTCGATGTTGTTGATCCTGAAATTGTCTAGCAACAAATTAAAACCAAAACAATACGTTACGTAAATATATCGTGGAAATTTTTATATATGAAACTGAATACGTAGAGGTTTAAAGTAAAAAATATAAATTCACTCCTCTACGTGAATTTTGTACTCGAAGTTTCATATTTTCTCGTTTTTTAAAACCATTTCGTAATTTTAATACGAACATTTCATTATACGATGATAAACAAAAGTATTTTTATAGCAAAACCAATGATTTCTTATTCAATTTATTCGTAAAATAACGTTTGAGTTTGAAGTTTACACAAAAATATTTGATCATTTATTACAGAAATCTTGTTATATTTTTATTATATTTTATTTTACACTGGTTTCGTTTATCACACAAATATTCCTACTAAATTGGAAATCCACGCATTTCGTACATGTAAGCTGTAACATTCGAATATTTTCATTATGGTATTATAATTCCTGCGATCCATAAAATCTGGTTAACGAAAATTTATGAACGTTGTAAGAATATATCGGGTTAAACATTGACTTGACATTTCGGGACCGCGACTGGAATAATATTATCGAGATTAATTTCAATTTAATTTTATTTTTACGAATATTTTTTAGTCAATCTGACTACGTTAATTATATATCAACTGTCAACAGACGATCGTGATTTATATTTAGCAGATATTAATAATTCTATTTCACTATCGGAGATAGAAAATATCAGTTATTATATCTTGTGATATGGATAACGATTTATGCTACTGTAATTAATGTTCATCGTGCTATATGTATATGTCTTTTTAGTATTCGCAAAACTCGTGCAAGTTCATTATGCAGCATTAATCTACATACAATGTCTAAAATAATCAGTGTATCTCTTTTCTGCAGTATTAATCAAGTAACAATATTTCTGCGAAACATTTGTCAAATAATTCTGCGAAAGAAACCAAACCAAAGAGGAAAGAACGTTTGTTGAATATTTAGCCTATACGATTCGAGAATTTTTAAAATACTGATTACCTCACTTGAGGATACTATTCTTCCTATTTTTTAATTATCTCACGGACTGTATTTATATTTAACATAATTTTATCAAATTTTGGTTTATTGAGGTAAATCCTGTAAATCTTCGTATTCGCAAATATCAAGTGATATTCAAACATTTCATGTTATTATATTACACGTTCTATATTATATTTCATATTATGTTGTGTAGAGGAATCAATGATAGTAATATGTGCTTATTGAAATTCTATATATAATAATTATATCATTGATTTTTAATATTATAATTTTAATAATATTTAAAAGGAATAGAAATATATCGAGAAAATATAATTTCACGTTCATTCGTTCAAAATCAAATGTATGGATTAGCCACAAAAAAATGACGATAAAAATTCATTACAATATACTTTTTCTTTAATACATTTGTACTTATCTAGAAGTAATTGCATGTTTTTGTATTTAATTATCGATTACTGAAATTAATTAAATCCAGTTTGCCTGTGGTAATCGAGCGAATGGTGATTTATTTATTGAAATATTTTACAAGGGTACACTGGCTGAAAACGGGAAAAGAGAACAATTTGAAAGTATCAAAGGTGATCGCAGCTAATCAGATTAAATAATAATTTATATACGTGGAAGTAAATATAATTCGTTTATCGTAGATGCCATTTTACGTTACTAATATGTTATTAAATAGATACATTCAGTTTAAATGAACATGATGATGGAGTGAACATAAGCTAGGAGCAAAACTTGACGAGTAACAAAGTAGACAAATATTTCGATAAAAGTGATAAAAGAGGAATATTTGATAAAAGTGAGAACGAAGTCAATAAAAAATTGTCCTGTATTATTAAATATATATATAATCCTTACATACGTATATATTTGAATATAAGCACCATTTATCCAAATATGAATACTATATTCCAATCTTAATATAAAAATATACATTTCGTCCTTCATTAATATTTTTACGTACACCTATTATATTTAGATAAATATACAATACTTGTACGTTTAAACAGTTTAGCATAAATACCGTTTCCCCGAGCAAACTAGCATTACTTTTAAAAAACCATATTTCATTTTCCATTTTTTATCGAATATTGCTCGCGCTAGGAAATACGAATTGAAACGCGCAGCCAGAGGCTTTTGAGACGGTCGATGCTCGATGTATCGGAATGTCGCTGAGAAAATAATTTTCCGATGTCGATGCCAGGCTTTAACGTTTTTTCTCTGGCCCCGTATTTCTATAACGTTCATACGCGTCGGCTCATAAATGCGTTTTCGTAATTATGCCTTGGTTCTGGCTTGGCGAGGCCGCGCATTCAGATTTTTCGCCGCGTTTTCCTTTCTCTTCTGCCTGTGGCTGTGCAACAGAGAGAAACTCGAACGTCGGATACGACTCTAGCCACTAGGTGCCTCGTGTAGAAAGGCAGCTCTATTAGCGGAGTCGACCGAGCTGAAAAAGAAAGGGAAAAAAAACAGAGAGTAAATTTACCATCCCTTACGATCTTAAACGAGCGTTTTAAATTAATATGAGCTGAAGGGAGCAGCACTCTGAATAACGAATGGCATTGTGTCACTGCTACCTGTGTAAGTGCGTTGCTTTCTCCTTTCTCGATCGATCGAAGGAGTCGCAAGCTGCTAAATGCACAGCCAGTTCGATCGTCGGAGAATTTTTTCGCCGGGTAATTTAATGTAATTCAATGATGTTCTCCGCCGGGATTCCACTTGTTTCATGATAATTTGATCAACGTGGCGATCGTTCGATCTGCCAGCACACGCGAGAGGGATATTGCTTTCCGGAGGAACTTGTTGCCAAAACGTGTTATCGTTGGATGTTAGGAGATGCGAAGAGGATGCGTTTTTTCATATTCACGTTTGGGTTTGCGCTTTGATATGTTTTGGCGATTGATCTTGTTTGTTTTATGTGGTCCGATACGAATTGCCTTATTTTTTGTTCTATATGACGATCTTTGCATGATAGTGGCAAGAAGAAGACTGGGATGTTCATTCATTCTACTTATTTGTTTTGGATGTAGATTTTCATTGAATAGCGCTCGAAATTCTTAGTCTCTTTGTTGTTAAGAAAAGGAGTAAAAAGTCTGTCTAACAAGATATTTTTCATACGATTGTAAATTTTCAATTTTTTAAATAGATTTAGAAGCGGTAGTGTTGTTGAAATTAAGTTACTTCTACATTTTTAAAGATGTATGCAATGTGAAATATGATGAATTGAAATTTATTTATTAAGATAAAAGTCACTATAAAATTGTACAATTAATAGACTGGTTGAAAATTATTTTAGAGGAAACAAAAAGATATTATAAATTATAATAGGAAACTTTCACGTTGTTTATAAGTTATTAAATAATTTTGCATCGTCAAAAGATAGATAATAAATTAATGTACGTATATGATGCACTTAAATTAATTAATTCAATTAATTGAAATAATTAGTTTATGTAGAATTTCCTACTCGTGTTATAATTATGCTTTGATTCTCTATTAATTGTGTTGTTCCGTTCTTTTCAAAACCAGCAAGATTATAAATATTTTTTAAAGTGCTAATTTATTATCGTATATTATACATACATTATATATCCTATATAGTATATTATACATATATTATATATTATTAATAGAAATGTAAAGCGTGTTGTGCGTGCATATGTCTTTGTTTTATTTTCCGTATCTGTTCTATGCCTAATATTTTACTTCATAATTTTTCTTGCGAATATTTTATACAAACGCTTTCAACGATATTATTCACCATAAATCAGAATCAATTCACGTTTAAGCTAATTTCGCAAAGTCTGGGATTTCTTAGTTTTCTATTTCTGAAACTCACAGTCTTTAATTAGGAAATTAGTTCTGCAATTCAGAAGATCTAAATCTACATATTCTCAATAGAAGGCTGATTGTAGAAGCATAACATCAGCCGGCTAATTTAGCTAATTACTCGGTTAATAACCAACCCTGTCGAAAGTTTCTTAATTTCGTCGTTAAATGAACTTGGCTGACAAATGTTTATTTAATTATTATGATAACTGATACTATTACGTAAGTATCGAATACTTTTTTCTAAAGAACAACACTGCGAGAATTTTATATTTTCTTTGGCACACAGAAATTGATTTAAATTTTATCCGTGTAGAAGTCACCGTGTAGGATGTACCGCGTGTACTTTCAACGTTAATGTGCTTTAGATGGATATTCGTGTGAAATATGAAGATGACTGATACAAAAAATTATGTTTCATCCATTTTTGCTTTCATGAAATGAACGCAATGGTTAAGACAGTAGTTTAAGTGCACAGAGCAACTTCAATTATGAAAATATTAATTATTATCGAGCGTATCGGAACAATAATTAATAAGAGACTAGAGCACGATGTCGCTGTAAAAAATGTTGAAAGACATTATTACGAGCGCTTTCATTTTAATGATTATGTTTATGAAATAGTTGGAAGTACATGATCTACTTTGACCTGAAAACGAAGTTATACGGTTACCTGAAAAATTCGATTATTAGAATAGACTTTCTGAAATTCTATTCTGCTTAATATGATTAATTGGTATTTGGTAAAATACGCAGAATAAACATATATATTGCATTTGCAACAAATTCGATGACACTTTATATAAAATATTTAAATCTAGAATATTTAGCATTTGAAGGTTCCATAATAATAAAACTAAATGCATAAGAATGAAGGAACTTACTGTATACTCGTATTTAAACATTTCTTCACTTATCGAAGAAATATTGAATAATTGAATAAATATGTAAATATCGTTTTATCGGTCAAGCCTTAAACCTTTCCAATGTCACGTTTTTACTCAGAAACATCAGAAATTGTACATTGACAGAATAATGTCACCAGATTGTACACGCTAGAATATTATTGAATAAAATAGTGCATATTTCGACTAATTGTATTATTGCTGGTGCTTAAAAAAAAGTATTTGTAACTCGTACTGAAAAAAAAGTTTGACTTATCCGATAAATATAATCCAATATATAATAAATGCACAAGATGCCAGAGTCTAATTTGGGTGTAAAAGGTATAAAAAATTTGAGGAATTACCCGTGTCAAAAAGCTAACGTTGATTATTAATTAAAGTGGAAAAAATGACCGACTTCGTTGCTAACTTGTGTCACCTCTCCTGAAAAATGCTTCAGAGGCATATCTCTGAGCTAGAGGAACCGAAGAATAAATTCGTGCAGCTTGCGCCTTCACGTGTAATCGTTAGGATATAAATTCTGTCCCGGGCTTGATCGATGCTCTGCGAGGAAAGATTTATATCTACTAACCAGATGATCTATGCGATAAACTTTCTCTGTGAACTACCTTCATTCATAAGCATTAGGACACTTGCTGGTCTCGCACGAACTGTGACATAATTAAATCGCAGATATTTATGCATTTATGAGAATATTAAATGCGTTGAAGGGTTTAGAATGCATTAATATGGAAAAATATTCGCCATATTCAGAGCAAAATGTTCATTATAATATTCAAAGCGAGGCAAAGTGAACAACACGTCCTTCAAGACAGAATAACTTCCTTTCAAATTCAATCAAAATCAATCACTTGTTTCTTTCTGAGAAATTTCGAGGAATAGTTTATTAAACGATACGCGAGAAGAGTGTTGAAGGAATTGCAATTGGTTTTTGCAACATTTTTATCTGGGCCTGTAGTGAAAATTTAAACAACACATTTTTCTGATTTATGCCAATTATGTGGCTACATGCTGAGGGTTTTGTCGAAATCGGTTGATACGGAAACAGGCGACGAAAGACATAATAATCTTTAGATTTTAGACCGGAAGTCGCGAAAACTGTAATTTTCATCCGTTTTTAACCGTTTGCAGTTCGTAGCAACATTAACTGATTTCAATAAAATTTTCACAACATAGGCACATAACTGGTACCGATTCGTTGTTCTAATTTTCATTACAGGCTCAGACAAAAATGTTGTGAACAAGTAACATTTATTTGTTTCTTCGTGACTCCGATAAACTTCACTTTCTTCAAAATGTTTGTCACATGTTTGAGTCACTTCTGCTAACTTCTGGAAGAGATCAAGTAGTTTGGTCGCCTTAAGAAAATTATTCCGTTTCAATAAAGCACGTGTGTTCGCTTTTTCTAATTTTAAAGGATGAAAAAAATCTTTATCTGGAAACAAATCTTTCACGTACTCAGCTTTCGAATGTATGATTTTCTCACGTACGTTATGAAAGGAGGATGTTAAAAAATGGCCACTTTTGGGTCTGCTTGCGAGCGAAAAATCCACGCATTTAACAACGTCTCTCAAGGAACAGAAAATGTTACTGGCATTTATCCGAGATGAGATGAGAATGCTGAAAAAAATGAGTGTCAGGATGAAAAAGTGGCAGCGGTCAAACTTACCCACACGTTACACGTGTTCATTTTCTTCGTTTTCTTCAGATACTGATCCATCTATGAAATAATTTTCAGAAATTCTGCTGGTAAATCGATTGAAAGTTTAGAACCGAACAAATTCCAAATACCACAAGATCGTTGTTGGCTGTTATTCTCACGTAACAACAATCCGGCGATACTTCAGATCTACTCGATTTCGAACTTCGAGTGATTTATCAGCGGAATTTCCGAAGAATTAATATGTCGATACAGATGGACAATTATTCTGTAGCTGGATCAGAATTTGAAGAGAACGAAGATTAAGTGTAACGTATGGATAAGGCTGACCGCTGCTACTTTTTCATCCTTGCACTCGTTCTTCTCAACTTTCCCATCACATTTCGGATAAACGCTAAGAACATTCTTTGTTACTTGAGAAATGCTCTTAAAAGTCCTGTAGAAATTTTTCAAAAATGGCCATTTCTTAATATCTTTCAATTTGCCAATTTATGTGTTATAAAGTAATAAAAGAATAGTTTCAAAAATTTGTATTCTCGCTTTATACCTTTTTTAATTGTAAAAAGAGTTTGTTACCAGATGACTATATGTGTATATGTAGAGCGTATGAGCAAATCGAAAATTAATTCTTGTAGAAATAGCATAAATCGGTCGCCTTGTTAGTTGTATACAATTTTCACCACATTTTAGTGTACTGTAATCATATATGAAATATAAGAGAAGGTAATAGCTACGATTAACTGTGAGATTTTCGGATTAGCACGCAAAGATTATAACGCAAATATAGAATGGCGATGCTTCATATTTAATAGCATGGATTGTAGTTTATAATAATAAATGTAGGAAAGATACATCTGTGCATGAAATGTATAATTTATCGTGGTAATAAACTGCGAATCAAATACGTATTTATATGTTGATAAACACTGTGTGTATTCAAAGCTTAATTATATCCAGAAAAAAACAAGTTTACATAAATATTCGCCATTGAGTAATAATTACGGATCATTTAATTAAAACAATATGAATAGAATTGTTAATTTCCAATGGAACTCCATTTGGGAAACCAAAACTTCCGACATGCACCAACTAATTCGTTACTTTAATTATAAAATTCAAGGCAATAAACTAAATACAAAAGATCAAGTGATCATGACTGGACTTAGAATTAATTAGACAGTAACGCATGGAGTCCTAACAGATAAATCACCAAAAGTACGCGAAGAATGCAATATCCCAATTACGACATTTATCACGCAATTGGATAACTCGAGGTATGCAACTGATATTGCACGCATGCAGCAACTAATTGATTGATCGAAGAAAAATTCGTTACACCCTAAGATCCAATATAAGCGTGTTTTTATTTAACACTAGACTACCACACCAGTCTGACTGGTTTTACGATTTTATTTTAAGATTCCTACTTCATGTAATATTTTTTTTCCGCAATGATATAATGACTTTCGTAACGATAATTAAAAGAATAATATAATGAATTTTATTTTATTTTTTATGTATTCAAACTGAAAATAATTTTGTATCAAGGCTACTTATACCAATACCAGTCAAATTATTGGTACTTGTCAAAATGCAAAAGGGTCCTGCAATCTGTTTATCGAACCCCAATTAACCAGTTTCCTCGTTTTGTACAACTTCCCACACGTTTTTATAATTTTTACTATCATTCGATATGGTGATGTCGATTATCAAGAAAATTGCGGATCGATCGCTGGATGCTAACACTAAAAATATCACACCAGTCAAAATGGTTCTACAATTTTATAAATGTGTCAACCCTCGTCTAGGGATGATGGTCGCAGATGGATTAATAATACTAAAAATGTACTACATAACGTGTAATTGCTTCTGAAGAAAGTAATAAATCAATAAATATAGAAATATTCTATTATTACGTATTTTTTAAAGACCAGTTATTTTGTCTGTTTTTGGTAAAAATAGCGTCGTGTTAACTATTGGTAGTTCTAGTGTTAATAATACAATTAGATTTTTATAATAGAAATATACAATACAATGTAATTTTGTAATAAAATGTAAAACATTGTGACACTCGTGTAAATTATGTTACGTGTTGCTAATATCCTTAGAGGTTGATGCGACATTAATAAACAAATTAATTATCTATTTAATTAAAACAATGTCTAATAAAATCAGGCTTCGAAACTAATATTCGCACTTAGCTTGTCCGATCCTAAAATTGTCATGCTTCTAAGTTATGTAAATTGTGAATATCACTCTTTCGTCGTTGGGATTCGATGGAAATCGTTTGATTTTCGAGAGACGCATTGGCTAATGGGTGGAAAAGATAGACGATATACATATTCAGTAGCTAGTCGAAGGTTTGCAGTAAGCGTAAGGGAGGGATGATAAAATTCGAATAGCTTGCAAATTACAGAAGCTCGTTGCAGTCTTCTTAGCCGAAGTCGATGAAATGTATTCAAAGCTACGTTGGGCACAGTCGGTTGATAAGATATGAAAATAGGGGAAAAATGTCGACGTCTTTTCTGTTTTATCAGCTTTCCTCTCCTTTTATCGATGCCGTTACGTACCAGAAACATTTATGAATAATTCAACTTCTTTCGTATAGAGAGCTCGCTCCGGGCTTTTTACGTTAATAGATGCATACGATACGATTTCACATTCCCTCTGTTTTCCATCTTTTTCCCATTTTTATTCCTTACTATGCGTGATTCTTGGTTAAAAATAAATTTTTTACTTTAATATACTATAAACATTTCATCGGCTCCTAAATGATTGATATTGGCAAAGTACAACTTGGATAAGAATATCCTGTCTGTATTTTCAATTTCTAATTAATCAGAATACATCGACTATGTTACTGTTTTAGTTTTTATCATTTTTTTAATTTATCCTATTTTATCTACGTATTTTTAATCGAAAGAGAATATTTCTTATCGTTGATTTTAAATGCGGTTCACTTTTTAAACTACGTGTCTAAACAAAAAATCTGACTTTAAATCGTCAACCGTGATTTATAAAGAAACGAGACTTTAGGATTTTTTCAGGACGGAATTTCCTTATCCCGTGAAAAAAGTTATATTTCTTTATCAATTATTAATATAAAGTTAATACAAAATATTAATGCTTCGTTGGATGGTTTTGTGAAAAAGATGTGATCAGATTAAAATTTGTATTTACTTTATTATTTATTCTCGTTTGCTTGTTCTGCATATTCTTAAAAATTTCGTACGATTCTATTTACATACGTATATTTGATATGTCGTCAGTTTGATTATTATTCAATTTTATTGTGTGAATTTTCGCATATTTTTACGCCTGATTTGACTTTCTAATTTCTAGTTTCAGCGTATCCCAAAAATAAACTTATTTCTCTTTATTATACGTCTGATACGATAACGCCAAGGAAACATGCAAATATATCGATGTTATCAAGTATACTTACATGAAATGCCTTTAACCCCTTCCGTTATAACATTTAATCACACGCGCAGTAATGCAGCTTGTACTCCAAATGTAACAAACAACAGTTCCACGCGTAATTTACTTAAATTTCAATTTACAAAATAAAGCAATATTATTCACAAATTTTACCAATGTATGCAGCACGTGTACTTTTGTACATTTGTCGCGATACTGAAACACTCGATTTAAACTCAGCCTAATTTTAACGTTGCTGAAATAAATTTGAAAAAGTGAGAGGCAAGTAATAATTTTTAATTACTAAATTTTTGTTTTTGACAGTTGCTCTTAACACAAAAGTCTAAACAGAGCCATATTCGTTATCAGAACGTTAGAAATCAAACAGTTATTTGCTGTTCAATTAATACTCTTATAAATTTGAAGATGCAAACTCTCGAATATTAAGATGAAATGTTACTAATGTGGCAAAGTTTTATAAAGATCTGAACAATCTAACAACCTCTCTAGGAAAGAATCGAAATCTCCCCCTTTACAAATTTTTTATCTGTCACTTGGTTACCAACCCAATAAAATGCGACATGTAATTAAGATGCACGTTCTAATAGAGCAATCTGTTTATAAAATTTCCGGCAACGAATAATTTTTCCAGCAATATTACACCGTCCTTTTGTACTTTTTGTTTCGACGGTAAAATATACATACGTATGTATGTATAATTCAACTACTTGTAATTTCAAGAAGTTGTTTATCTTCATTCAACAAGGCTATTTTAAACGATGTTTTGCATTGCAGGAATTTCAAAATACGATTGTAAATAGAGGCAAAATCTGGCGCCAATTTTCCGATAAACTTCAGCCTTTTACAGCATAACCTAATCTTAGAGTTTAATTTCATATCCTAAAGGCCATTACGTCATACAATTATTAATATGTACTTCCTATTTATAAAAAGTTGAAAGTATGTATTACTTGTATCGGATAACAGAAATGGAAAAAATCTCTTTCTAATTTTTTAATTAATAAGTATTTTCTAATTCATATCGAATTCTTTGTTACTTTATTAAAATTGCCAAAGGGTTAATATTATATTTTATATGTATATTTTGATTTATTTGAAATGTATTCACGATCTGATTATTATCTAAACTTAAACACAGTAAAGTAATCTGTACCTTAGAAACTAGATAGTCTTTACTGGGATGTTTTAGCTTATTTCACTTATATATTTAGCTAAGTATATATTTAGTATATATTTAGTATATATTTAGCTCGCTATTATATTTAGCTTATTACACTTTAGCAGATGCTAATTATTTATTATTATTTTACAATAATAAAAAATAATAAGACAGAACGCGTTCATGATTTCTCAACGCATAATTTTTACCTCTAATTGTACAATTAAATCATATCAAGTTAAAAACAAGTATTTGGAGACGTTCGAGCGATATTAAACATCTATTGGGCTGGCAACTAAGTAATTGCGGATTTTGTCAATACCACCTAATTATAAAATCCGCAATTATTTAATTGCCAACTCAATAAGTATTAAACTATTAGATCATCTCATAAATGACACGACTTGAAAGCTGAGTTTGAAATCACAAAAATTATTACTATCTAAGTTTTACACAATTGGTATACGATACAAAATTTAGTACATAAATTTGTATATACAGTACATAACTTTATGGAAAAAATAAAGAGTTAAAGAGTTAAAAAAATAAGGACAAATTCATAATCGATTAATTACCAACACATAATTCGTTCTTCTTTATTTAATATACGAGAAACGATCGTATTACTTATGAAGTGACTTTATATACATACGTGTGCCTGTATTTACTGGTATGGAAGCCGATCAACGAGTCGTCAACGAGTCTCTGTCAATAGAGTCTTCATTCGTGTTTCACCCTCGATTCCACCTGTTTCCACATAAAGTATGCACGACACGAATGAAGCGACGGTTTGTTCTTTTGGTCTTTCAGCGCGTGCAAAAGGGGAAGACGGACAAAACGCCGTGCAAAAAGTACGGACCAGAAGTTACACGAACCGGTCGTGCATGGCTGACCATGCAAGGATTTATTCACTGTTTTAAGTTGACGGGAAAATTCTAGTCCATTCTGTCTTTACGTACTACCGCGGACAAATGGTCAATAATTTATCCTTTCATGGTTTAAGCCCGCTACACTGGCAGGGATCGCGTAATTAATTTGATCAAAAATTCAAACCCTCGTCGAAACGCCTCTTTTTAGCCATTCACCTGACGACGCGGCGCTGGGACGTTCTTCTGATTAGACTAACATAAAACTGTGCTGGAAATTGAATAACTGGCTGGTCCAACCAAGTGGCCCTTTCTAACGATATTTACCCGAGTTCTGGATTTTTGGTTACTGTTTCTTGTTACGATTTGCGGTTGGTTTTGCTAACTCTGTTGATTACGCTGTTGTGGTGTCAGGAAGATAAACTACGTTCAACTTTTATTTAACAATTATTGATCGTGATAACCAGATTCCATGGTTTAATATCATTCTGATTTATTAAATAGTATTTAATTGGAGGGTGCAATCTTGTTCACCGTATCCCTTCAGATGTCTCCTTTCCAAATTTTGAAATATTTTTGTCCTTAAAAGTATAGGATACATAAAAAACAGCAGAATTTAGATATATCGAGTACTAAGTAAATACTTAAAAGCTAAATAGAAAGTAAATACTTAAACACTATCTATATTTTAACAGTATTTATCGAAATATAGTTTTGATTTCGGGTTATATAGATCCGAGGAGAATAACGGGGTTAGAGAATATTTATCTTTTACAGGAATTTTTTTATCTTTGTCGATTAAAATAATTTTTCTGAGAAGTTGTAAGTATATGAATATGTCAATATATTTGGTTGCTGATTATCATTTTTACTTTGATCATCATGCTTATATGTACAAGAGACAATACGTGAATTTGTCATACTGATTTTGGTGAAGATTTGCAGATTCGGTCAGTCGAAAATGCTCGACACGTATCCTTTTTATCTGTAATCGATCACAATCGAGGGACGAGCGTGGCCTTTAAAATTGGCGGAAGAAAATGTATCTGCTAGAATACTTCGAGAACTATCAGAGGCAATGGAATTGTGTCAATGGATGAATTTTGTATTTTGTGACAAAAAGAAAAAATACGCGTCGAATATCTTTGGCTGGGCTATGAGTTTGCAAAGTTTAGCGATATTCCTTGGAAAAATAAAGTTTACTTTTTTGGGGTTGTTCAGTTAATCTTTGTCTATAAATATCGCACTCTGCAATAGTTGTGTACCTTTTTCCTACGCAAAGATCGTAAATAGAGTTTTTAAATTTATTGTCGGAAAAATTGTAAATCGTAGAATTGTGATAAATCTCGCGTGACATCTCAAATGACATCTCAAAATAAATAAATATAATTGTTGTTTTCGTTTCTACACGTATGTGGTAACGAACAACGTATATTTCGTTTCTATCGTTTGCATTGCATCCTCTTTCCAATCAATACGTAGTTCGTTGTCTTCGTTATAGTATAATTGAATCTAAAACTTTAAAAAAGACGTGCAAAAAATTATTTTTGTACGTTATAAACCATATGAATATAAATATATATGCTATAACACGTAGAAATATACGTAGAAACTGCTTTCGACATAATTCGATAATCTCTTCAAAGAGATTTATATACGAAAACTTTAATGGTCATCGTTCGTACGTTTAGAGGTTTAAGGATGAGATGATAGATGCATTAGGATCGCAGGAGTTTCATATTAGTCATCCATTTTCATCTCTTTCTAGGAACGGTATAACAATACTGATGGAATAATAGCATTTGTAAATTGAAATAGTTGCGCCAGAATTTGAATTTCGTGAAGTGTCTCGTGAATATTACAGAATTTCCTGCGTATTTCGGATAGTATTACGGAAATGTTAGCCTGGAGCACATTACAGAAATCGTATCAACTGAAAGCATTCCCTAAATTAAACGGAGAACGTGTCTTTTAATATTTCATTCTCAATCGATGATATTTAAAATATTCGAAGGAAATTTTCATATGCTCGTTTCGAATGACATTATCTCATTGGTGCTAGAAATTATTATTTTTTTCCCGATTTTGAAAGTTCATTACTACATCTTAGTAGCAGTTGCAATAAAACAATGGATTTTACTAGTAATATTTTCTTTAACGTAAGAAATTACTTCGCGTGTACGTGGAAATTCCAATTTCAATCTTCTAATTAGACGTAATAACATTTTTTATTCCTTTGTTACGAAAGCTGCAATTTTATAGAATTTTCAAATTTGATTATCGTCAATTACGTGACTATTATCGCACTATGCTTCCTTCTAGAATTTCAATTTTGTCAATTTCTCGTATTTAAGAGAGATCCTCTACGGACATATCTTATAAATAAAAATTCAATTGTTTTTATACTTTTAAGCAAAAAATTTCAATAGTTATTAAATATGCCTCTCGTTACTGAAGTATGAATATATACATATTCAGAATGTTATAAGTTAAGAATTATTACGTCAAAATTATAAAATATTCTTATACATTGAAAAAATATCAAAATATTTATACGAATGGCATAAGTTAAACTGGTGTATACGTATGAAATAATAACGATGAATTTTGATATTTTTCCAACAATTTTTCTTAATATCCAATATACACGTAACAGATTTGTTTCTCTTCGTTGTAATTGATAATTGATTGACGATTGAAACTTCAGGAAAACAATATCTCATATGCATCGATCTAATATTCGTCAGTAATAGATATAGAAATTAAATAAGGAAATTAAAAAATAATATAATTCACAATAAATGTAAGGTATCAAATAATTAAATAGCGAAAGGACTTCGAATCGCTTACGTTTGAATTTATCGTACTGAACTGTTCCTTGAAACAAACAGTTGTCGATGTAATCACTGCGAATACAATGCAATAATTAACAAATAGAGGAACGAAGGTTCAACTAAGTTGGCTGGTTTGTTTATCGGTATCTTTCCGAAGTTATTAAACTTCAATTTGCAAACGTTGTCCTGTTCGTATCGGAAAACTTTTCTAGCTCCGACACAGCAGCAATATATCCCTAGGAAGGAACGCGCGGGACCACTATTTTTCTCCAATTTAAAGTTTTCTGTCTTTAAGGCACTGGCTACGAAAATTAAGTGTACAAAAGTTTCCTCCGGACGGATAAACCGAACTTGTTAAAAGGTATTGTGCTGGGAACTCTCCCAATATCCTGCAACTTGGGTGATTTCTCCCCGCATTCTTTCCACGTGGCCGCGTTTTTCGCATTGCTCTGATGAAAACACGTGTCGTCAACGCTATTTGGCTCTGCAATATACGAAAGAATTACAAAATATGCCGTAGGGCGCGGTAAAACGACCGTTATCGCAGCAAAGTGATAAAAGAAAGCGTTTAATACTGATTTTAAGTGCGGTATTTAGCGGACTAAAAATCACAGCGGTGTAAGTGAAGACATCTTAATGTTTATGAGAAATTCATGACATACAGGGTGTTTGTAAAAGTTAGTGTCAAACTTCAACGACTCTGATACTGTAGTATTCGTCGAAACGAAGAGAAAATTTATATTATATAGAAAATATATAGAGATATATATTAGATATATATATTATATATTATATATAATATATAATAGATATATATATTATATATATATAGATATATATATATAGATATATAATAGATATATATATATTATATACAGAATATAGAAAATTTATATTATATATAATATTAACCAGTTAATCGCGTTTGACGAGTATACGCGTTGAAGAAAAATTACTTTTTTGTACGTTTGACGTGTATATTGGTTTATTGTAAAATAAAAAATTACCATTTACTACTTAAAAAGTCCAAATTCTAGTTAGGAGAAATAAAAGTGTCATTTAGTGGTATGTTTACTTTATATTGTTCTTATTGTCTCTTTTATTTATTGTTTATTGCTTTATGAAGAAAAATTCGATTATTTTCTTCGGTATATTGGTTATTTCCCGTATAATGTATTTCCTTTTCCAAACTCGGTTCATTATTTTCCTCGTTATATCGGGTATTCCCGAATTGTATATTGTATATTGTATATTGTAACAGAAATACTACAAGAAAATATTTCTCTATCTTATAGACGTTGTGTACTCGAACTCATAAGTATTGTATAAAAAGAAAAAAAACAGGAAAGTCGATTAAATTTTTTGATGGAGTGTGTTGAACAAATTTTTGAATTGCAAAACCTACACGTTTCATCGGGAAGCATTTCCCTAATTTTATAGCAGCTGTATCATCAAAAGTAAATTCATTTCGAAGATTTGCTGTCTGTTCAAGAAATGAGATTCGTAAGGAGCCACGACATGTGAAGTGCCACTTTGTGCGGTATCCTGTTTCGAAAAATACCACATTGAAAAGACCAACCGAATTTCTTATATCGTTTTTTAATTTTTTTGTTTATGAATTTTATTATTTCGTTGCAATTTTGAAATTTTGTGCAACAATAATTTTGTGGACAATGAATCGATAATTCTTTCGAATAAAAATGCAAGCCATCAACCGTTTCGCTTTAATTTTGTTGTGAAATTTGTAATAGCAGCATTTGTCCTGCGTTTGACGTGTATACTCGCCATCGCTTGATTTCATTTACTTCCTAAACTAAACTAATTTCTAAAATTAAATTTCCCAGTTAATTGATCAATAAACATGGGTTGAAAAACCATTAGTTTCAGAGTTGGGAGATGTTCAGTGTATAAAAGTTGCGTATAGTAAAGCAGTTGTTGCTTGGTTAAATGAGTTTATACAACGAATGGAAAATTGTTGCCAAAAGGCAAGAGAAATAAAGGGGACCTTTCAACATGTGCGTGCTTTTATGAGAAAACGATCTGTGTTGAAATGAACGAGGACATATTGAACATGTGTTGCAGAGGTAATGTCCTAGTAACAAAAACATCTCGTAACTCGGAAACTAGTGGTTTTCCAACCCACATTTATTAAGATCTTTTTGCTTGTTTTGATGATAGCTAAAGTTTGGCACCAACTTTTATAGATACGCTGTATAATCTTCTTCCACGTCCTAGTTAAATGTCAAATGGAATTTAATATCCATCATCGGATACAGTACTTATCCCTCTTTGTCATACTGCTGTAAATCGCAATATATTTAAGTAAATATTAAAAATCGATAGTTCTTGTGTTAATTCTACGATATTATATTCCTTTTGGATCTTGTAATGATCTTAATAAACCAGTACGCCTTTGTCAGGCGTACACAAGAAATCAGGAAATTGACACATCACCGGTGATCTCCTCGCGTCGCAGTTCCAACGTTTCACAAATAAGGTAAAGGATTGGACTTTAGTTATAGTAGTAAAATTTATTGTACGAACCCAACAGAGTGACGGTTTAGAGTGTTAGAACAGAGAATGTGGAGAGCTGATTTTAGAAAGTTTTGTATACTATGGGTTTGGCTCCTATGGAGGATGTGTCGTCGGGGGTGTCACCGGGACCCAGGTCAGAAATGGCCCTGCTGTTATTGTTTTCTGACACTGGCAACACTCTCCACGTTGTTCCACGTTCGTTAGACCCCCTTGGTTTTTCTATCGCTAATTTATGGCTCTGTGACACCGTCCTCGGATATACCATAATTGAATTAATCTGTTTCTTGATGGTTCTTTGAAATGTCTTGTTGAACGACTTCGAATGTGAATGTATTTTTACCACGTTGATCGATTGCAATTTAATTTTAACGTAGAGCACGTTATATAAATGTTGCAAATTTTGCGAAATAACGTTATAATTTGAAATCAGCCTACAGGTAACAAAGAACATAATTGTTATTTGTATCACGATCGATACCACTATCGAAATGGAGGCATAATGTTCGGTTAATTGTACTAATTATATTGAATCGTTATTGGCGGATTTTGTTTTATAGAAGAAAATGAACTAAAATCAATCGTGCGTGTGTGTGCTTACTTATAATATATCGTAGTAGAAAATATCCTATTCGAATAACGAAACGTTGAGCCAAGAGAAGATAAGAGAACGTTCCGGTGACACGTGATCTAATAAAGGAGAGCTTGTTGTAATTTAATATCTTTTATGATATTGTTGACGTTGAAAGGGTGGAATGTGTAGATACGAGCCTAGATTTCATTATGGTTAGAGTAATGTTACATAGATTGAGGCATAAAGATTTCTTATGACCTCTTCAAGTATCGATTGACGTTTACTAAGGTCATAAGTCATCTGGAAAAATGATCCTTATAGAATTCCATGACACTGACACGAGAATAAGAATACCCCTGTTTCTCTCTTCCCAAATAATCTCGCATTTCTCTTTCCATTTTTAATATACCTTACACGATCTGAACGACATAATTTTAAAGAAATATGTCGAAAATTGAAATTTATCTCATTTACTAAATCCTATGACGATCGCTAGCAATATTTTTGTACATTATGCGCAATTTGTATATTTCTGCATTTTTAAATTTTTTATAAATGCATAAAAATCCACGTTCTGGTAGTAACACAGGTTGAAAAATTAGTTGGAACAACGATTGAAAAAAAGACACACAACCGAGAAAAGAAAAAATTGATTTTTATTCTTAACGAGATTCTTACTATAAACTCTTTTATCTCTTCGTAGACCACAGTTCTAAATCAAATAATTATCGTAAAGCTTTTATTAAAAGCTTCGATAAATTTCTAATGATTCTTCGGATGTATCTCGTTTTCCACGAGTATCCTAATACCTGTAAATCGTATACCCTAGAAAATGTATTCATCGATTTGTCCATAAAAATTACGCTTTATTTTCTAGCTGCGTTTTTTGCCCAACAATTTCAATCGCGAATGAGAGACGTCATCTCGAGTCGAGTATTTAAAATTAAGTTTTCCAAAAATTAATTAACTTCGGATTCCTTCAGACTCACAAACGACGCTACTTACGTAATATGCAATGATCTGGCGAAATCAAGATCAAAATCGCCAGCATCGTAGCAGATGTAAACTAGCGTTGTGCACAGCGTTGTCCAACGCTGATCCAACATTCTGCGCAGCGTCGTACGAGTTTCAGCTGTAACACGGTTAGCTGGAATGGCAAGGCCGGTTGCATACAAACAACGGGATGCACTTGTGATCTGGCAATGGTGAAATGCATACATATAAACGCGCGATTCCACTACTAGAAATATAAACCTGCCGAATCACAGAACGTCAGCGGCTGTGTCGCATCGACCTAGTATCCCCTGTATCGGCGTCTAATTCGCGTTAATTTGTGCTGAATCGCGTGCATTTGACGAATTTCGCCGAGTCGAAGGAAACGTACGCGATTCCACGCACTCGCTTCGAATACCGCACCGATCTTCCTATCTTACGCATTGTTTCTGTTGCGTGTGCGTAATCTTCTGAATTCGTTAGCGAAACATTGTATACGCTGATTGCTCTTCTTCTCTTCGCGTGGATAGAAATGGAATTCAGAGACGGGATATTAGCTTTATTCGTTGAACGATTCCGTTCGATACTGGAAAATTCAGTGAGAATATTTAGATTCGCTGAAAGATCGACAAAAATTGTCAATTTTACGAAACAATGTAACAGTTCGAAAATTGTTGACTCGAAAGGGAAATGAGTGTCTTCTTGCGTTTGTTTTTTTAATAATAGCAGATTGATCGATTCTTTAGCTATTGAATACACACGCAATTGAATTGAGTTATTGAATACAAGTTTTTCAGGGAAAGCGAGAAACTGTTTGGAAGCTTGCAAAAACTTATTTACTAAACACACTCTAGGAAACTCTGATATACAAATATTCTTTGAATTTCTCCTTGAACTTGCCTTTGAATAAATGTACGCGAAAAGTTTGTTTCTCCGATAAAATTGATATTTGACTTTGCTGTAACTGTACGTTTGTCAAAAACGAGTAAAAAGTAATTCATTCTTTGTCGAATCTCTTTTCATTGTAGAGAAACGATTGTGGTCAAAAAACGTACCGCGCGATACGAATAAGTCGGAATTCAATTGTTGATAACCAGTTTATCGATTACACTAGTTGCTCGCAATTAAATTAGCGTGCAAGGCTCACCAACAGAGCACCATCGAAGTTAACTGTATGAGGAAACAGGAACAGGAACAGGATCAGGAATTACAATTTCGAGGCGGAAATAAATCCGTGCGATTCGATACGCGAACACAACATGCATCCGGGTTCGCAACTGCGAACACGAAGTAACTTTTTCCATGTTTTCATCCAGTCTCACTCAGTTTCACATATCTCTATCTTGTTTTTCATTGTATGGCGTTTCGCTAGGCGTTCGATTTTCCAATATTTTCCAGTGTTTTTAATCTTGTTCCTTTTTTTCCTTCTAAAAGAAGGAAAGTTCAGGGTTTGAAGGAGACTTTAAGAGATTTCGCTCTACTGTTCTTCCATTCCTCCTTGTGTTCCCTCTTCTATTCAAATTTTGAAATACAATAAGACTTCTTATGATACAGAAGGTACATGCTGCGTTATACGAATTTCGTGTTGCATGGGATCCAAGACACAGTCGGCATTAAATAAAAAGTTCATTTTAATATGACAGAAAATAACGTATCGTCTATTTTATCTTTAAATAATAGAAACTCACGATTTTCTTGTTTATAAGAATACAATGACTTGAAGCACGTAAAATTAAGATTTTCTCTTTGAAACATATGTAGTGTCGTGAATTATTATAATTAGTTTATTAACGATAAAAGGATTAAACAGATGGTAATTAGACAGGAAAACAATGGTTATTTAACATGAACTAATCGCAACAACGTATTATAACTAAGAAACAACTAAATAATTAATTAACAATTCTCTTCAACACAAACTCAACTCTCTCTTAACAACGCTAACAACACTACATGGACAACGCGATCTGCACTCTTCGGCTTCTCAACTCATTCTGCTGTCAGTTCGTTTATCGTCTCCTAGCAACTTTTTGTCTTTTGTCTTTGCCTCACTACGCACATACTCAGCAACCGCTTATTTACAATCTGCGCTATACTCGCCAGGCCCCTGGTCCACGATACTACACATAAATATTATAAATATTTAGGAATAAGTTTCATCGGTATCGTTTCTCGCGTGCTGTTACATTTTGTTCGTGGGCTGAATTTTCTTTATTGTCAGTAGTTGTATGTTCCTTATTCGCAGATGTTTTATTTTTATTATGTTTTACATATTTTATTTGGTATTATTTTCAATATTTGATATTATTTGGTATTCTCCTTCATACGAGGATAGTAGTAGAATATTTTTATACGAACACGGCGTTGTATGGAATTCTACTGTTCTTTATTCATAACAGGTATAGAATACAAAAAGAATGGTAAGATTTAAATACACAGGCTCGCGGAAGTATTCCAACACTTATAGATAGCTGTCACGAATACATTGTGTGCGTTATACGAAAGATTTTCAAATTTCATCAGCTCTGTTATAAGACTCGATTATCATTATTATATGAGCGAAGTTTGAAATCAACCTAAACTCTCTGATACGTGTGTATTATAATTGATATACATATATGGAAATCACGAGATGTTTAATACAAGTTTATATTTCGCAGAGAACACAATAGTACTTAAGCAGTGAATTATCCATTACATAAATAAACCTTAGTATTCAGTGCACCATTATTAACTGTTTACTAGATATCTATTTGTGATAAATATCTTGTAACTTCTATATACATTTTTACAATGGTTTCAAATTTTATCAATGAAATATGATACAATATTATACGAATATATCATAATGACAGTCGTGTCTTATTACAGTGCTAATGAAAATTCAAAGTGTTTTATATAACACACACAATATGGACGTAAACATTTTCTATGGTAAGTGTGCAAATAAAAAATATCGTGAACCAGTATATATCGAACATTAAAGTTAAATATTAGGCTGTCCCAAAAGTTTCATTCGTTTCATAAGGAAATAATAAATGATGGTATAATCATACTTGGTATTATACAATATTAGTTCGAAATTGTTTTTCTCCAAACCTCTATTTATATCTATGTACCTCAAATTTCGTATTGCCATCGTTGCTTTTCTCGAAATTTCAAAATGTTTTCAATAACACCTATAACATATTCACAGTATATCGCTGCAAGTGTGCAGATATTAGATCGTCCTAAAAGTTTCTTTCGTTTTATAAGGAAATAATAGACGCACGACAAATGCATTGTTCCAATAGAACGAAATGGATCATACGTAATTCAATGAAATAATACAAAACCAAAAATGTTGCGTACCTATTATTTCCTTATAAAAGCAATTTTGATTTAATAAATTCGATTTAGAAAAAAACAATTTTGGGACAACCTAATAATTAAAAACTGTGTACATTTTGATAATGCCTATTCAGATATAATATTTTTATTTTTGCTTGTACAGACCCGAAAAGAATAACACGATTAACCTGACCTTTCCCGCTTTTTCTCCGTTTCCATTCTGAAATAGAAAGTCATTGGTGGGGATGAAAGAAAAGCATTTAACTCGCGAGTAAAGTTTGGACAGTTCTGACTGATACGACTTTGTTCTTACGCAGGTGTCATTGTTATAACGGCCAGAAAGAGATCAACGGAGCTAACATAATTTTTCTATTTTTCTACTTCTATCTTCATTCTTGGAACAAAACGACATAGATAAAAAGTTTATCTATGTTGATCATGAGCGCACAGCGTAGCATCCGATGAAGCGAAATAGATTGTTAATTTCCTGAACTTAAATCACGGTACAGATATTACTGATGTCAACGATTAGTGTAAACGATGAGTTCGTTTTTTAACTAACCTTTTTCTTATAACAGATATGTGATGAATACTGTTAGGAAAATATATATTAAATGTTAAATAATTTAAATATTCCATACGTTTGTGAATAGAATTATGACACAATGAAGTTAATTAACTTACACAGATGTACGTAGGTATACTTGGAACTAAGCTGTGAAGATCCAAATGGTTGATATGTTACAGTATTACGTGACTTCGATATTTGTACTCATTTGTATTGTTATTAAGTTAGAAAAATTTACCAAATGCCCAGCTGGACAAATTGTAAAGAACAAATTAAATACTAAAAAAAAAATGGTATTGTTCACGTCAGTAGCAACACTGACAAATGGAAAAGTTGATTTTCGAAAATAATGAATAAAATATTCCAGTTGAATATTCCTTTCTTCCAATTTAAATTAAATCTTGTACTCACAATCAGCTATCAACTTCTATATTTATATTTAACAATTTACATTTTACTTATTTTTATTTTTATTTACGTGTTATATTTGACAATATCTTATGCTATAAAAGTATCAAAATATAATTCTAATTTTTTGAAGCTCGTACGTTCATATCGATCTCAGTTTTAAAAACATTTATATACGCAGAAAGTAAAAAATTGTGCAGTTTTAAAATTTATACGCTCGTTTAATTCCCGGATAACCATATGGAATATATAGATTGTTGTTAGGTAAATTATAAACAGGAGCTATACGAAAGAATTACATAGAGCAAGAGCTTTAATTAATATCGATTAATTAAATTAATTAAAAAGATTAATACAGCTTTAATTAATAATTTTTTATATATAATAAAGTATAGCGATATAAAGTATATGAGCAGAAAAATAAAAGCGTATTATTTGAATACTTGAATATTTGATTTATGAATGTTATAAACGTATACACTTTTCAAGAATATGCATATGGAGGAATTTTTTCATGTTTTAACAAGAACATGGAAAGATCGTTAAAGGAAGTGTAGAAATATAAAGAGAAAATACGCCTTAAAAAAGAAAATATAATATAAAGAAAATATAAAGAAAAGAGCCTTAAATATAGAACATGAGGGTTAAAAAACAAGTAGTACTACTTAAGGGTTAAAGATTATTAACAGAGTTTGTTGAATATGAATTATCGATAGGAATTTTCATTAAATATAATTTAAGAGAACGGTGCTAACGGTGTTATTTATTAAAAACATACGTAGAACAAAAAAGATCCGTATGAGAAATTTTCGTATAGACAGTAGTATACAACCACTGAAATCATTTTATTCTTCTTTTAACTTGTCCAATAAAAATGTAAATTTTCAAACTGCTGATGTTCATGTTTACATAGGAAATTTAAAGTTGCATAAATATACAAGATGCATACGAACTAAAAAATATACAAGATAAAAAATAAAAGTAACATAGGTCAAAAAATATAATATAAAATAATAAATTTTATATAAAAATATAAAAATATAACGATAAAAATACCAATAAAAATATACAAATGTACTCGCTGTTTATATACTGTCTTTTTGTTCGTAGTACTGTCGTTGTACTGTTTTTTAGTTGTATTGATAAAAGCATGAATTTATATAAATATGCTCAATCTAATAATTATATTTTGTGTCGTCGCACAAATACCAAAAAGACAGGCAGTAAAGGAAAACTCGGTCAACGGTATAATAATCGTGCAAGTGCTTTCAAGCTTGAACGTGAATCGCAATCCGATTTTCCCTTGCGCGGCCGATTCGCGGAAACGTGAATCGATGCACGCAGCGTGAAGTTTTAATGCTCGAAATATCGCAGCTGTTGATGTCGCGCATTGTACCCGCCGATGAATTATAAAAATCTCCATAAAACATGAAATAGTTAATGCCATTACGTGAAACGCTTTACTAAAGGAATTTATTCGCGTTTCTCTCCTTTTTTTTTTTATTTCTGCCTCGTGCTCGTTACCGCGTTTTTCATTTTCGTTCTACGCGACCGCGTTATTGTGGTTTGCACTTTATACACGCAGCCCACGCTCGTACAAATCGTGTTTCTGTTCCATAAGAATAACCGATTTTAATAATACGTGCTTTTGAAAATGCATGCAATTACTAGATATATATCGCGCCAGTGTGTGTAATCGAGGCTAGAACTGCAGTTTGAAAATCCTCGTTAATTGCGAATAATTGCTACGCATTGTTTACGACGAAACATTATGTCGGATATTGAAAACCGAACAGAGGCAGAGAGAAGGCAAATTTGCGAAAATTCTGCGTCATGGTTAGATCATTCTATGAAATGTTGCTTCGTGCAGGTTTTGAATCAAGATTTGTTATTAGACTACGGTTCAAATGTTCGGAGTATTCATTCGAATTGGTAGACTAGTATCGAAGAATATGTAGAATGCGTACGATATTTTGCAATGTACAAGATGTTCGATGTATTTGTCGTAATATCTATAAGGATAACGAATTTGTCTTTGGCTTCCATTTCTTTAATTTTATTCGTAACTCCAGCTTTGTACTTCGTATTTAGCTTTAGCTTTAATCATAAAAATCTGAATTTTCAGAAATCTTCACAGCCTAGTTAAATATGTGATTTTGACCCGAAATAGCATTATAACGTTTATGAAATATTTTTCTTACATAACGAAAAGTATCTTCCTGGAAGCTAATATATCTCTTCGCGTGTACTTTGTAAAGAAACTGGATCGCTTACGTTCGCGTTCAATTTTTATTACTGCTATGAGTTTCGAAGAAAGATCCGAAAAATGTTCAGGCTCTAAAACATTTCTATTGTACAAAGCCAGCCATTGACTTAATTCTTCTAAAAGTAAATTAAAATAAAATAATATTTAGAAATATTTAAAAGATGGTATATCACATCTTATTATATTATAAAATTACTACTAATTTTATTCTCTAAAGTATAAAAGAGGGTTCAAAAATGCGTATAAAGTTTAAACAAAACCTTTTAAAAGGTGGTTCGAAAATTAATTATATGGAATGGAAAGAAAGCTTTCTCTGGTTGTATGTAATCCATTAATCAATAATTGATTGGGTAAAATCCACTTAAAAAGGCAAACGTTTGTGTGTCATTTCCTGCAAGGAAATGGAGGAAATCTCTCCATTTTATCCCTTCAAGAGAGGGATTAAGTAGGAGTAGATTACCTTAGAATTAAGATAATGTTGCAGTAAGTCTTAAATAAAAAATACCAATGAAATTTTCTCTTTTTTTTTTTTTGACATAATGAATTCAGGAATATCTGTAATTGTATTCTATGAAAATATAAAAATATATAAATATTATATCTTGTTCGTAACATAACTTAAAGAAGCATAATTTAAACAAACGAGGGAGATATTTTTACGCGAGAAATAAATTATACAGCAACAAGATGAAATTCCTCTGCACAAAGTATCTTTTTCCTTACAGAAAGTTAGTTTTCGAAATCTCTTGAGCACACATTCGATTGAAGTATTCAAATGACTTTCGAATCGAATACTACTACCCTACTGTTCGATAGAATATATATATATATATATATATATATATATATATATATATATATATATATATGTATGTTATGTATCGTGTTTGTTGAAGAAACTTTTGCATATTCATACGTGATTCCAATACCTGTGATCCAGTAACTTTATTAGCATATATTTTAGAAATTACTCAAAGCGTTTTGTTTTTCTATAACAAAGACGAAAGAACATTCTAAAATTTGTATCAATGGTAAGTTCAACGAATTCATAATTTTTGATGCCTTGCTTAGTTATTAATTTTAAAAATCATAAGAGAATATAGAAACGTAAATTTTGATTAATGTTTAAAACTCGCTATGTTCTTACGTATTTGTTACATATAGCTATAGTGAATACGAAAAATAGTTGCATATTTATATGTGTTGTAATTCATTATTTTCACAGTTAGTTATTTGTATAAACGTATATCTTTGACAGATACTAAGTTTTATATAATGTAATATATATATATATACAATACTTCGGTTTTAATAATATGTATACTACTGGTCAAAAGTTCAAAGTCACTATGTGCCCCATCGAAATCAAAATTTAAGAAATATGTCTTTTTAATTTTCTCGTACCTTAGAAAACTTACTATCTAACTACTGCTAATATCTCTAAATAAATAAATAAATAAATAAATAAATAAATAAAGAGAAAACGACTATTTATGACGGTAGATAATAATAATTTACGAACTGACAACAAAACTAACGGAAGGTGCGACGTAAATAAAACTGGCAATGAAAAATTGTTGCAAATTTTGATTCGCAGTATCCTTAGATACCAAAACACACGTACAAATCATTTTCATGGCTGCTTTATTTAAAGAGGATGCTACGTTTATCTTCCATTTCGTATCGTAAATTAAATATGTCACTCGAACCAACCGATCTCTTTTATTTGTCTCTAAATGCGCAAAAACCATAAGCACGGTGGACAGCGCAAAAGAAAAAAGGAATGAAAAACAAAGAGGAAAGCGCACGTATTTTACAAGAAGAAGAATTATCTTAGTCGAAGAATTCACGTATTAACGGAAGCGTGTTGTTTCTCATAGCAGAGAACTAGAAGAATTAATTATTACTAGACATTTTCTTTTTATTTGCTTTCAGAACGAACTACCGTCCCCATGCTTGGCAGTGCCTTTCCTGGGACCACTTTAGGTGAGTCGGGCGTTGCAGTAATGGAAATTTCTCTATTAAAATTTCAGGCAATAAGATTGTTTGCATTCCATCTTCCGCGCTTTCCCATCCGCGGTGTGATTCAAAGCACTCCACTCGCGTTTATTATCGACCGATACAGAGTACTCTTGCATTTTAAAGAGAAATCGATAGCCCGGGAGGGGTGGAGACTGTAAAGAGCTCGATAGCCGAGCGAAAATTCTTTTTCATCCTTCATAGAATGTAGGGAAGTTCCAAGTTTTGTATCGAGTTAACAAACGTAATCTATGTCGGCCAGTGTAGCATTAGTTCGCTGATATATCAATAGAAAAAGACCTCGTATCTATTTTACGTGAATCATAAATAATTGCACACGTTCTTCAGAATTTTACCATACATACAGTTAGTCACGAAAGTCTACACGTACATCTGTCGAATTTTCTGTATCTGACTTGGCACAGAAACAAGAAACGTACTTTGTCAGAAAATTATTTATCACCTATCTATCAATACAATTATTATTGATATATTTCTAAGAGGAATTGAACTTGTAAAAATCTTGCGACAGAATTACATCTGAGATTGCAAACTTAATTTCTCCACCACCAACGAGATACTTACACTCACGCAGTACTTAGATCATGCTTATGTAAGTACACGTGATGTTATGTAAGTATAATTATATTAATTATAATGAAATATATTGTTATATTCTATTATATTGCGTTGATATTATTTATTAATATTATATCAAGTGTAATTAATATTACATATCATTGTAATATTAATTTTATCGTTTCATGTATATGTTAACAGGTGTATAATTTCTGTATTTTATATTTTTTTACTTCTCTGTTATTTTTGTCGTAACGTCTTCAACGAAATTCGCGGAGTTGACGTTTTCATTATAATAATTTATATCGCTATACATGTAAAGTACGTGGACCTTTGTATCGTAATGTAACGATCGTAAATAGAACCAGAAGGACATTTACTATCTTTTGCGTTTATTTTCCTTCTTCGAAACAGATATTTCTAAGCCAATGTTCGAATATCCAAACGCATGAAGGTACGGAGGGAATGTTTGAGATAAAAGCTCGAAGACATCTGAAATAAGAATATAAAAAGTTCTCGTGTCAATTCAACCCGAATAGCAATTTATTTTACATCCGTATGAAAATCTTCCTCCGAACAGAAGCGGAAGACAGTTTCTTACTTTTTTGCCACGTCTGTACCTATTCTTTGTTCGTAAGAGAGATATCTCTAAGTTGACACAGGAATATTCAGAGCAACGGATAGAAGTACGCTTGCGAATGTTTGATAAAAGGGAAGTTCACTCTGAGAATAGTTATCGCCTTCCCTCTCTGGAACGTTTGTGCCAGACAGCAGATGATTCGATAAAAGAAACTTCTTACCTTGTGTTATACTTTTCAGTGGTAGACAGATCTAGCGTAGATAAGAGGAAAACGTACGAGACTTGTGACTTTCCGGAATTTAATTCCAACTTCCTTGGAGATCGACGATTTGATCTAAATCCGAGGCTGAACTTCTCTCACACTATATGCACATACGTAAGTAGGTGTATTTGTTCGGTAGTTGGTATCAAAAGTTCTTCTCATGGGCTCGTGCTTGGCTCGGATACATACGTATACCAGGTAAAAACAGAACTTTATTAAATCAAATTTTGTTTATTAATTCGCTTCGCCTGTGACGTGATAAATATCCCATATGTATTTACTGTTGCTCACTAAAGTATTTAAACATGCCTGTGGAAACTTTTAATGAAGAGATCACGTGTGTTATATGAAATATTTCGAAGTTTTATTATCACTGTAACGAGACTCCACCGTCATGATTATAGTCATAAAATTTGAAACAAATTTGAACATGTACATTGAAATTACAAAATGTTTGGTGCGAGTATATGCTTCGCAGACGCTGCAAAAGAAATGAAATATTTAATAACACTCGGTATTCAATTTAATTATACGTTTAAAGTGACTATTCGTGTCGCAAACTAAGTTTTTATTAGATATATGCAGGGCGTGACAGAACATGCGGGACCCATTTTACGCCTGAAAACAATGAGGAAAGTTGCTAGAAACCTGTTCTATCTATCTTCGTTTGTGAGATACAATGAATTTTACGTTTTGATCTTGTGTTATGTAATTACCTTAAAAGAAGATGGTCAAAGTTACCAACTCGCGTTTCAAGGCAAGCCTGTAAACGTCTTATCACGAATTCGATTAAACTCTGAATGATTCCTGGTGTTCCCCAAATTTGTTGAAAAACTTGTCCCATTCTGAATATATCAACATTTTTAATAGGTATTTCGTACACAATAGACTCTATGCTTGCGGGACCCATTTTACGCCTGAAAACAATGAGGAAAGTTGCTAGAAACCTGTTCTATCTATCTTCGTTTGTGAGATACAATGAATTTTACGTTTTGATCTCGTGTTATGTAATTACCTTNATGATTCCTGGTGTTCCCAAAATTTGTTGAAAAACTTGTCCCATTCTGAATATATCAACATTTTTAATAGGTATTCCGTACACAATAGACTCTATGCTTGCGGGACCCATTTTACGCCTGAAAACAATGAGGAAAGTTGCTAGAAACCTGTTCTATCTATCTTCGTTTGTGAGATACAATGAATTTTACGTTTTGATCTCGTGTTATGTAATTACCTTAAAAGAAGATGGTCAAAGTTACCAACTCGCATTTCAAGGCAAGCCTGTAAACGTCTTATCACGAATCCGATTAAACTCTGAATGATTCCTGGTGTTCCCCAAATTTGTTGAAAAACTTGTCTCATTCTGAATATATCAACAATTTTAATAAGTATTCCGTACACAGTAGACTCTATGCTTATACAAAATGCTTTCATTGATTTCATTGGTATGCAATCAGTTTCCTGAGTGGGTGTTACATGTTCTGTTACATCCTGTATTTGCAATAAATATCTTGTAACTGTCACATACATTCTCAGATGAGTTTCAAATTTTATCGATGTGATCATGATACCTGCGTCTTCTTACGATGCTAATGAAATTTCAAAATATTGCGTATTATACACACAATTATGTACGTAAAGGTTTTCAAGATATTTCCACGAGCCACGTAGTACATAGGTCAATGAATAAGTAAGTTACTGCTTTCCTCTAAAAAACTTATGAATAGCTAAAAAAAGTGTTTCTTATCGTTAACTTAGTGATATGTGCGGCCTAGAAACATCATTGACTTAGGAACACTTCATATCGCAATATCAGCATTTGCACGTTTCTAGCCTCGCCTTAAAGCATTGCCTTAAATAACATTTCGCAAGGCTAGTAAAACTTTACCAGCGTTGCTAGCCGCCGTCCCAAAACACACACCAAAGACCAATATGAAAACCGTCGCGTGACCGCTGGAAAGAGTTCGTCATTCATAAATCATCGAACATCGTGTAACTCATATTTATCAGACACGTGCAGCGTATAACTTGTTCGTCAAGCACCGAATTCGTCGAGTTGTTCAAAATGTACATCTGAAAAAACCGTGTTTTCGATCTTTGTCTTCGTTATCCTGACCCGCTGTATTCGGATCTCGGACCACTTTCCTAGAAAATTTCGTCGATTTCTTGTGAGCAATCTTCACCTTTCTCGACCCTAATACCGCGGTATAACCTTACATTCGATCGTTACATTTTTAAGTAACTAACATAGTTCCTCAGAATATGCCAACGTTTATCGTAACAAGAAGCTAATTTGTGAATTGCGCTTTTGGAGAATTTGCATCCGATTTCCAAACGTCATTTTGGCGTGGCATCTTTCACTTTATCATCCGTGTTGGAATAATTCTCAGCCATGCTTTCCATTATTCGGGCAAACATGAAAATCGTATGGTGATATGTCTGAATTATAAGGTGGATATTGCTTCTATTTAAATTTACGCAAGGGAATCTGCCCACAAGAACCGTATACGGCATGTATTTCGTTATACGTTTTCCTTGTTTATAACAAGGAAAGAATACATATTTGTATAGACAAGGACTGTATAAATCTTTTTAATAAAGGAAGATTGCAGTTGCTTTGTAAAATTGTAGATACGTACGCGAATCTTTTTAATTCCCTTTTCCTTTTTATTACTGTTCGGTGTAAGAAAGCGTTCATGCTGATAAATGTACGTGTAACAGAATTCTTATCTTGGAAAAAGTCTTATATCTAATGTTGAATTGATAGCTAATATCTTCGTAACGACCTTGTAACAACGTTGAATCGGGATATTAGCAAAAGAAAGCTTCCCTTCCTCCCAGCTAATTTTCCTTCCAACGAGATATTTTTAAACATTTATTCACATAACACGAATTGCATTGTTCATATTTTCGTTTAGTCCGAGTATAACGAAGATTAATTATTATTGTTATAATAATTCTTTTCTGGTATAAAGCTTTTACCAGATAATTTACTATTATATATTGCAATATATTGGATATATTAAGCTAGTAAAATTTCAAAGTTTATTAATGTAAAGAATGAAAAGAGAGTTATGTAATAAAAGGGTGGATAATGCTTTTAATTAATTTGTTAAACATAAATGAGATACTATCAAGAGAAGAAGAAAATATTAAGAATTTTTCTTTTATTTGTAGCAAGAATCTCCTGGAAATGAGAAAATTCTTTCTTTTTTCGATTCTCATGGCTTTAGAACCTCTTCTTGTATTTATTTTGTTCTTTTATTATTCGATTTTCAATTAGTTTACACCTGCGTTATCTCTGATTACGTATACATTGAATTCCATTAATAGTCTTCTGTGTCCAGAGATGTTCAAATTACGTCTGTTAAAATAAATATCTCGTTGATTAGAAGTACTATTTACATTGCGTCTATAAACAAACATTAATTCTATTGTAGCCGGTGTATGACTTCGATCGATGCGAGATTGAAGCTCTCGAAATTTGCAAACGATCGAAGGATTAGAATTCATTGGGCAACTTCGATAACAACGTTCTTCATCGAAGACAACAAATTTGATCATTTTCAATTCTACCGTATTTGTTTTTCCTAAGATATTGAAAATCTTTTTTGATATATCAGCATAAAAATACACGTCCTACAGAGACTTATATGAAAAGGAGAGGTGCTGAGAAAAAATTAATTAATAGGACGAAAATAAGCGGATAGCATCCTTAAGTGAAGTTTAAAAAAAATCAGGAAAAACTGTTAAAATGCATTTTGATTATTTGCAGACTAAAAGCCAAAAACCGGGACCTTGGATGGATATGAAAGTAATTTTTAATTATTTTCTAATTTAACCTAAACAAATTTCAGATTTTGGTGTGATCTTTTGATGACGCACAGATAGCAATCAACGTAGCAACGTGTAGCGTCTCCTCGTCGTCAGAAATAAACTGTGTCCCTGATCAAAATCACCTTCACCTTTGACCTCAGTTGACCATTATGCGGTCCATAGGGGCGTGTATATATATACCAATATGCTATATTAACCAATATTGATATATCAAATGTTTGCCTCTTTTCGTTTGTTGGGACGAAAGTGAATATGAATTTCATATTTAGAATATGAAAATTTGAAGTTTGTAATAGATTTAAGGTAGACATGATGCAGGTTGCATGTTCGAATATTATGCAAGTTCTAATAAATAAACCTGTCTTCCATCGAAATTTGATAATTTTATTATCAAATAATAATAATAATTATAAAAAAATAATAATAATAAAAAAAGAAATAAATAAAAATAAAAAAGGAAAAAAATAATAATAATAATAAAAAAAAATAAAAAAAAATAATAATAATAATAAAAATAATAATAATTATTATTTTAATTTTTTAATTAATATGATTACAGTTGCTCGAATTTTCATTATTTCTGGTATACGTTAACGACGTAACTTTTCGCGTAAAATCTATGTTGTAAAATTTTGTGTACGTATAAACTTTGTACGAATTGTAACGAAAGTTTCGTTTAATGTTTTATGATTTTGAATTATGATTTTTATACGGTGAACACGTCAACGCACTGAAATCTAAATTATACTGCAGATATGTATATAATTATTGTTTAGAGAATTCATGCTCTAAGAGTAAAAACAGAAAAGTACTGTTTTCTATTTCTATTTTCTATCAACGACGTCTGTAGTATATTCGCTTATTCATATTGTAATATTTTATAAAAAATATCCAAAATATTTTCTTTGAACGTAAATTAATTCTGTAATTTCTTCTTGGGAAATGTTCTTCCTATAGCACATTTTGTAAAAAAGCAAATGCCTCTGCCTTTATCACAAGCACTAATGAGTCTTTGACGCATATTCTCACGACTAACCAGGTTTGCACTTTATAAGCTGCACGTTTTACACGATTCCGTAGAAAGAGGAAATTTGAAAGCAGTTAAATAGGGAAAAGTACCTCGACGATTCCTAAATTTTACAATATGTACTTGTAACTTGTTTGAAGCGTCAATTCATCAAGTATGTTAACCCCATAAGTTTCGTTATGAACAAAATTTGGCTGCCGCTTATGAAAATTAAAAATGACTCGCAAATGAAAAATGGTAACGAGGAAAGAGATACGAGAAGATCGCATAGAACAGTCCGTTTTTAATTGCGTAACATTCGTTTATTAGAATTCTTGCTAAAGTCCCGTTATAATTACGAGGTGAATTATATTTATATGCTCCACCCTGTATACTACATTATTATAATAATTATCGCATCATATATTTGAAATTATTTTATCAGGTTACGTTAAATTACTTTAATTACGTCTTGAATGATATTTTATTAAAAAAAAAAATTCTAACCAGTATCGATCGAGATAAAATTGAATATTAAAATACAGTTTAAACGTAGAGGAAAATCGAATAGCTTCTGATAATCTCACGTCGAAGTCATATCGTAATGTCAGCGAGGAACTCGTTGCTCTGATGCTGCACCGCTATCGGAAAACAATTTTTCGACGTTGTGCAAGAAGCGAAGGCAGAACGCCGATTCGACTAATTACGATGTCAACAACACCGCTTGACGATTAATGCTGGATTTCGTGCCCAATTCAACACTGATTTCTGCTTTCGCTGCGTTTAGTTAAGTGTTGCACGAGGCTTTCATTTTCCCCTTACCTTAATTGATTTTCATCGGATCGGTACGCGAAGATTGCGAGTTTAATTTGTAATAATCTGCATTTTTATCGTGTATTGTTAACTTCGTTATGGGAATTATTTTCAACTTTATATATTGCTTTTTCGTGGTAAATATTTTATATGTAATTTATTCTGAATTTACGAATTTCAGCCGATAAACGTTAGATTTTGGTGAAAATGGAATTTTTCACATTTTATGCCTGAATTAATAACAGTTACTATATTTCATAAATTTGATCACTTGCCTTACATTGCCGAATTTTTATCCGATTCTCCCGGTCGGTTTCTTTTACATCTTTCATAAAATAGATTTCGGAATATGGTGTTATTACTAGAAAGATTTACGCGTCTCTTTTATGTAGATTCGAAAATATATCCTCTGTTCAATAGAAGAAAAATTTCTCGACTTATAAATCTCGATAAATTTATAGTATGACGTAAGCAAAATAGAAATCCAGAAATAAGATCAATTCGATTTGTAAGCAACATGTCCGTGATAATGAAAAATCTGTTTATTTAATGAGAGGTTGACTTAAAAATGTCTAGAGTTACAGACTTTTATAGATTTACAGAATGACACGTATAAGATAGAAATTTGAAAACAAATCGATAAATGTTATATTTTCAAAGATAACACAACTGTAATAAAATCCGGCTCTAATAAAGCATTGATTCAAATATTTCCAAAATTATACATTTCTATGAAATTAAAATACAACGCTTTGAATAAAATCGAAATTTACGAACGAATTGGTAAATTAGATTTAGAAGTAGCCTAATGGCGATAGTATAAAGCGTAGTCTTTGAGAAGGTTAAAATAGTAATTAGTAGTTTTGTTAAGGAAACTGGCATCTTTAATTGTTCGAAAGTTCATAGTCGGCAGCTGTTGGAATGTATTGCGTAATGGATGGTAAGGTTCGTTGCGAACCTCAGGCTCGCCGCCCCTTTCCGTTTTCTACCAAATTACCGAATTCCTGCTACTTCCTGTTCATTTACCCTTCTAACTTCCTACAAGATCCTGCAACTTTCCAGTAACATTTCACGCGTTAATACCAGTTTTAAGATGCTTTTTCAGTTCTCACAGCACGCGTGTAATCCTGACTATAATAAATTTTACCGAATCTCCTCTAATTTCCGGTATGCTTTTTAAATTACTACTAAGTTATAATTTAAACCTAAAAAAAAAAGGAAACAAATTAAGTTAAATTACTATTAAGTTATATCGCCCTTTCAGCTTCGTCTCTGCTTAAATACTCAGAGTAATTTGTTCAACAATGAACAGCATCATGAAGTATCTTTCCTTAATTATAGGGATATTCTATTATATTCAATTAATGAGTGGGGATTATTACGGAGATAGTATGCAACGTTAATTTCTTTTTGTACAATAAAAATATTTTCTTATATTGAACCGTGGAAAATAAAAATAAATAAGTAGATAAGTAAATAAACAAATAAATATATTACCCCGACTATTAAGTTTTCACACAATAACAATAATTTAGTGCATTAAATTCTACTCAATACTTGTTAAATTACAAAGTTATTTAATCCTTAAATTGTAAACGTTTTTACGGTATCTTACGGTAAACGTGAATCTTTTATGCCCAGATGATATATTTTTCAGTAGGTAATACTTGTTGAAAAAAATCCATTAAAATTCGTATAACACCTTCAAACGTTCTAACTTAAAGTTATAATATTTTTACCAAATAACTTCTTTTTGGAAAATGGGGGAGCGGGAGGTTCGCCGCCTATTACCTTGTGTGAAATTCAATCCAGTTGAAATAGCTCGGGCATGAAATACCTACATTTACAGTTTAAAGGTTAATGGTTTGAAATATTAAAGAATCAAGGAAAAAAATGTTATTATGCACTGTTAATTTTTTTACAAGTATGAAGAATAAATCGAATAACAGAATGAAGAATAAAGTGCCTCGATTATTCAATTTTTACACTATAGCAATAGTTCATTATATTGAATTGCGAAGAATAATTTCAAATAATGGGTAGATACAGAGTTATTAAATTAGAGCTAAGCCTTTCTGCTGCGAAAATTTTAATATTGTATAACGACTTACGAAAGTACTTGAACATTTATCCCATCTTAAAACTTCGTTAGCATAGGTATAGACTTAGATACCAGATATCATATTGATAAAATTTACAAAAATTTACAAAAATTAAAAAAAAACAAAAGTTACAAAATTATTTATTGCAAGCGGATACCCCGTAAAGATGACCAAAGTATTCGAACAGTCAATTATTTATTATATTAGTAAGTCGCAGTATTTAGTGAGATCATACGTGATAGTGTCATATACGTACTAGTTTTTAACTAAATGTACATTTGCAATAAATACGTGTATCCTCTATGCACATTTTCGGATCGTTTTCATATTTTGCCAGTTTATCAGTTTACCAGTTACGGTAGTCGTATCTCATTTCAACGTTCATGAAATATCAAAAAGTTTTCTATAACGCATGTAATACATATATTCACAAATATTTTCTATGATGAATGTTTCTGTGATGAATGTATTCACTTGGTTCCCGTTCGTTAGTTAGAACGACGTTACGCGTGAAAAGTCGTTTTATCGAAAAATTGATTGATATCGGTGTTAATTGGATGGTATGAAATCGGTAGAAGGTGAGACTTCATTAAGAAATAAAATATACCGTTAAAGATGCGATTGAATAACGCTGAATTTAATTTATTAAGTTTTATTTATTTAGTTGGTTGTTTGAGAAAGTAGAAGTAATAAAAGTAAGGATCGAAACGTACAATTACACTAAAGTTCAGTCGATCTATGTAATTTAATGGAAGGAAATGAAATATTTGTCATTTTTACCAAAACATAGTTTTTATTCTTTTTTTTCAATTATTTTAAAGAAGTTAATTATTTATTACCTTGTTCCTATGGAAGATACATGTATGTATTTACACCCTCAAATATTGAAATATTTCCATGATATCATTGTGCGTTGAATTTAAAATCACAAAAAGTGTAAGATACGTTGTTCACGTACTGTTTTCATATTAAGAAACAGTTTAAAGCTATGTAGTTCGTTTTGCATATTGTTATAATTGAATACAACACCGCTACGTATTATCTAAAATATACTATCACGGTAATATGTATAACGATAAATTTAATGTGGGAATGTTAATTCTCATGTTACTCGGAAATATGTGGTGAATTTGAATACGTTTCACATAAAGTCCAAAGCAAGTTTAAAGACCACGTGCATTCTATTACGAAGTCTGAGTATGTCGCCTATGCGGTCCGGCAAATGTTCAGATGGAATTCCAGAATAATTCCATCGCTTTCTAATTCGAAATACTTTTCACTTTAATATTCGTTTTAACGTCTCTTTAACGTTCAAATATCTCCTGAGTTTTCCTTCTCATTTAAACAATCAATTAGATGACATTATTGAAAAAAAACGACGAAACAAAACCAATTGACTGGTTGATGGAACCAGCAGATGTATATCACGGAACAATTATTGAATAAAAATATGAAACATTTTTCGGTTTAACGGCGAGGTCAAATTGTGATCTTTTTTGGAAGTTATTGAAAACAATTAAAGGTTTTTCATTTTGAAACTTTAACCGAATCATATACAATTATATTTTTATTGGTTTCTGTTATTTACAGTAAGAAGTACTAAATTTTATATTTAAAAAGTTACTATTTCATATATAAAATAATATTTGAAGAATATTTGAAGAATATAAATGCAGGAATTATTAATGAAATAAAAAGATGCATGTTTCATATTAACTGAAATTTAATTTTCTTTATAAATTAAACAATTTTTATGAATTATAATTCCCCTAATACGTATCTCTTGTTGATTCTTCAAACTAGTCTTAGAAATAAGACTTTTATCTTTTAAATTTATTATTTTACGTGATATAGTTGTTTCAATTTTTGGTATAGGCGTCTTTACAAATCTTAGAACTGTTTTCTATTAAGTTGAGAAATTTTCCAGTCCATAAAATAAAATTCGGAATGAATAAATTATGTTGGAAGTCTTAGTTTCAGTTCCTCGATATTAGCTACATTTGAATTGATAATTGGGATTATTAAACAATTTTGTTCTTTTCATATTTACGAAATAAGTAAAAATTTTACGATAATTCAACTATGATTCGTTAATATTTTACAATTATATAGTTGCTTTGGCGATATAAAATATTGTTTTCAGGACGTTTTGGAGGACGATGAACATTGTTATTGAATTTTTTTAAAAATTACCCTAAGGTATACCTTTAATTACGCTAACCGATATATTTTTTTCATTTCCTATACAAAAATTAAAATACTTGTGTCTGAAAATGATTTACTTAAAAGATATTATTTTAACTCTAATTTTGTAGAACTTATCGCATGAAAGATTAGAATGACATAAATATTAATGTGTTCAAGAATAAACGAAATACTTTGTATATTCATATTTACTGTACTTACTTTTCAAGAAGCTTCTTGCTTATTTATTGAATTCGTCTCTTTAAATTTTTACAGTCTTCAATGTATCTACTATTCAGTGTATTACAATTTAATTACAGTGAACCACCGTGGTAAGAATTAATGATTAGTGCTTCTTAATGATATACATTCTGCAGTGTTTATTAATAAAAATATATAACGTAATAATCGAGCGTTTTATTGATATTACGTGGTTAATTAAAAAATGACAGTCCATTATAATACGAATAAAAATATACGCAAACCGTCCATTATAATACAAATAAAAATATACGCAAATTGAATTTAATAATTGCCAAGATACGAATATGTCTGTCTAATTACAGTTCTTCCATACTTCTGGTTCAACGTTTAAATTAGAATTAGAACCATGTTTGGAAAGTCGAGGAACTACAGTGAAACGCTTTCTGGGAGCTTTCATAATGTAACATTGTTGGTCTGAATCTGCGAATTGAATTAGCGTTAGGAAATTGATCATTACGAGATCAAAAGCAGGTGCGCAAATCGTGACCTAGTTACCAGGAACGATCTAAAAACTGTCTGTCATCTGTCTCTGTAGCTGTTATTGACCAGCACTCACGAGTCAATTAGAACCTGAGTGTGAAGCTTACGAGTCCTTAATGAAATGATGATCTGCGTCCGTCATTTTCAACGTTTATCAATTATACTGTGTAGTAGTCAATTGATTTACTAAAGCAAATAGGTCAGAGTCAGAGTATTTCGTTCTTTGCTAAAAACGTTGAAAATATAATATGTTTAATTATCATCAGTATAAGAAATTTTGACGTAAAATCTGCATAAAGCCCAACATTGTACGTTCAACTCTTCTTTTCTACGTGGGAAACTTGACAATTGAAGAAAGAAGAAATTAATAAAAATGTTTGTTATTGTTGAACATACAGCGAAAGGATTCGAAATTTGCATAAAATCCGAAATTGCGTTTAGTTCCCGTTGAGCGTTCGATATATTATAATTTTCATAATATTCGATATAAATCAGAGATAAGAACTATCAATTTTAATTGTTAAAAGTATGTGAAATTGTTAGGGTTGCAGTTATAAGACTTGAAGAAAAAGAAAGTATTCAGGATAAATTAAAATGATATGTAAATACATAGACAGCGTGTGCGTATATTAGTTCATTAATAACAGGAAAGATTTTATCGATATTGAATATTTCATTGTGAGGCAATTAAAATAATAATTTTTTTTAATTTAATATCAAGCCTGTCTGCAAACATTCGATATTGATTACGTATGCAGTTATTGATTTTTTTTTACATTGAACATGCAACCGTGTTTCATATAGTGATGGAGTATCTGAAGATTCTCAACACGTTCTACCAGTAAAATCAATAATTCTAGCTTAGCTTGTAAAAAAGAGGAAAACTATTGAAACATGAAAGTGATATTATTTTAAAAACTAGGTCAAATGTGATATATATGTGCATTTAATGTGGTTTTATCGTCTGTCTGTTTCTATATCATATAATTGCTGAATTTTTGTCTTAATAGAATAATATAGATAAAAGGAGAGGATAAAAATTTTATAAATGAAAATAATAGTAATAAATTATTATTTGCTGAATTTGTTATATCCCGTTATAAATTATTTGTCATATGATATAAACCAATTTTTAATATAAAAAATAAGATATTTACTAAATTTATAAATTTAATAAAAGGGTGAAGACATTGCACAGGAAACAAACGGTTTCTTAAAGATAATGTTCAATATATCAATGATTGAAAGTAAATCAATAAATATACTATTGCTGTATCTACTATTGTTACATTGTTACGCTGAAAAGGTAACTGGATATTGTGTACAAGATTATCAACAACGACTCTACTAAACTTTTAGGGTAATGTAATCGCGGTTGAAACGGGCAATAACATTCTCATAAATGATTCCATTTATTGTGTGCATTTAGAATTATTCTAAATTAGAACTTGAACTATTGGATTAAAACTACCCTAAATTAGGATTTGAGCTATTGAATTGGAACAATTCCAAAAAATGTATTCTGTTAAATATTTAGAAATTACCTTTTTTTATAGCAAGTATCTGCTTTAAACGAGTTTCTTTTTTAAAGATTATTGGACGTTTCTCAAAACTAAATTCCTTTTTCCCTCTATTTCTAGATACTAATTTTTCTATTCGCTACAGTAGCTTTAAGTCTATTATTTTTAAATAGAGTCATAAGTACGTATAAACTTTATACAAACTTTATATGAACTTTATCAACCCTGTAAGTTTATAATAATTCGAGAATTAAAACTTTGGTAATATGCATTCGTAGTAACAAAAAGATTAGATTTTCCATATACTTTCGAATGGGACCTAAATTTTCTGAAAAGTTTCTTCTAAGCTATTTATTTTCGTGCCGCAAAACAGGCGTTTGTTCAATATTCGATCGAATTTGCCCTGAATCTTTTTCAACGACTAAACTTTCGCTTGAAACTTCGCTTTTCAGACCGATATCACTTATGTATAACATTACTGAGGAAAGTGAGTTTTAAAACTTCACACGTTCGAGCCTGTGATCATGTAACACTGTCTTCTTTTTTTAAAGGATTTACCATGACTCCGGGAAACTTTTTAAATTTCAATATGTAGAGAACAGAAATAAAGGATGAATATTAAATTATTAAATAATTTATTCAATATACACGTATAATAGAGTCACGCGATTTTATGATGCTATTTTCGTTTTATTTCGGGTTTGAAACGTCCACTGTCATGATATAATGTATAAACTAATTCAAATTGTTATTAAAAAATGTACACTGCCGTTCAGAAGTTCATGTAAATTGTATTTTTATCATGACACCTCTTTTATAATATCGATATCTTATTTTCTTGAGGCAACGCTGGAACGAAAAATGTCCAGATAGTTTCAGAAAACTTTACGTAAAAAGACAAATTTGGGCTTGAGAATAAATCTCTTTATTTGTTTGTTTCCCTTAAAAACAATCGAAGTAGCTTGGAAATTCATAAAATATGGATTTAACTAACGTATAACTACTCGATGAATTTTAACATACGCTATGCGCTTCAAACAACATGTAAATTAATTGAATTCCTTAAGATGTTGAAAGCTATCTTAAACTTAAACTGTGTATACATGAAGAGTACAACTGAATCAATATACAATATACAACTATAAGTTTCAATGATAGAAACACTCTACATAAATAATTCTCTAATGTTGTAAATGTTTTTCTGTATTTCTAAGATTGTACATAAACAACAGCGTACATACAATCTCCATAAAATATAGTTAAAGATAAGCATATTTTCTCGTTATATTCAAATCTCTTGTAAAAAAAAAAAAACACATAATGAAAGTTTCGCTAAAACCTCATTCAAGCTTTCCAAATTCAAGCAACTTGAGAACATTTCAACAGTTTGAACCGGTTATTTATTTAACTTGAAATATTATTTCAGGTTTCCATCCTTCATGCCATTAGTCAATTCGTTTCGCTTCAAATCATTTGGGTTCATGTAACTCGACTAATCTGATCAACGCTTAAAAACACAATGGCTGGAAGAAATACCTGCACACACTTTTATTCTCTAACGAGGCATATTTTCACCAAGATCCATACGTTTCGTAGTATCAAACTTGTATACGTCGTATGAAAGTATTCCTAAATGATATGAAATTTCACGTAATCAATTAGTACGTAAATGCATACTTTTAGTTTATTTACTTGGAAACGCATCTACCTCTGAGGATCAATAACAACTACGATCGTATACGTTTACATTTCCATAGGTTTATACAATATTACATTAAATTACTATTATACGATTGTTTGGTCATAAATATGTACGATACTTAAATTGTATCAATGACCATAGTTAAATACCTAAGAAAACATGTCACTTGTGGTGAATACGATTACTTCTCTGCGGCTAGATTAGTTGAAAAATGTTTGCGTTCCTTCTAGAAACTGTAAGAGTCGCTTAATTTCTTCCTTCTTATTTAGGGTCGTCTTGGCGTTACTTGGGACACTGTGTTGTTGTCTTTCGTTTCGAAATTTAAACATTCAACTAGCAGGCGAAATATATATTTCTTGCGAGTCATATGACAACAATTTTTGTATATGTTACACGTGAGCCCTACTGAAAGATACGAAGCCTAATCTATTACTATTGATTACTATGCAAGTGTTATAATAGTGCTACAACAACGTGCAAATACATTTTGTAGCCACTGTACACAAAGTCGTATCTACCAACATGTACATATTTATCATATGTACATATATACATGAATATATATTAGGTTGCCCGAAAAGTGTCTTTCTTTCGCAAACGCGTTTTCTTACAACAGTGAACCCCCATACAAACCAAATGTGTGAAATGTCGCGGTGTTCATCTCAACAGAACAAAATGGATCGTACGTAATTCGACAAATAATACAAAACAAAAAACGTTGTACGTCTATTATTTCTTCACAAAACGAAAGGAACTTTTCGGACAACCTAATATATATATATATATAAACAACCTAATATATAATATATNATATATACAACGTTTTATATTACATACAACGTACATATTACGTACAACGTTTTTTATTATATTATATTATATTATATATACAACGTTTTATATTACATACAACGTACATATTACGTACAACGTTTTTTATTACATATATATATATATATATATATATATGTAACTTGTTTGCAACATTTCCTTAATTTATGATGTACCTAAACGAATCCCCGAATTCGAGAACACTACTGACCTACAAATCGCTCGAATTCGTCCCTTCACTTCATCGATCTACACACTGACCTAAACGACCTGACAATTTCTCTGATGATGTCGACAGAAGCTTTGGAGGATGGGTTCCCGAAGGAGCGGTTCCAGCGGGAGCCGGGCGAACGCTGGCGTTCTGAAGGAACGAGCCAGCATGTCGTTCATGCTGGTGGTCATGTTCTTCGCCGTGTTCGGTTTGATCGTCTTTACGGAGATATTCCTGATCGACGAGAGGCGTGGCGTGGGCGTAGGTGGCACCGGGGCCCTAGGAGGTCACAGGAGTGGACATCGATTGCCGGCTGCGCCCGATCGTCCGGATTACGGGGAAATCGAAGTAAGTACGCAATTAGGACCATCTGTATCCGCTTGATTAAACTTCGCCATTGCTCCATATGAATCTTATACTCTACAGGGTGTTTCGTAAAGTTGGCTACCAAACGTTAGGAGCATGTAGTACTCGTGGAAACAAGGAGAAAGGTCGTAACGAACGTAGTGGTTGCAACTGTCATTAGTTTTGGAGTTATAAGACGTTTCGCAGAAGGAAAATATATTACGCATTGGGCTGTTGGAAAAATTTGTAGCTTGTTTGGCAGTTAATGCCGCGTAAAAAGGTACGATCGAACGAAATGCTGAATCGTGATCCTGATGGCATAAGAAGAGTCTGATGCAGTGGAAAAATGAAATTTAAGGGAACAATCCGAAATTCGTTAATTAGTTTCGCATTTAGAAATTTTTGTATTTATCAAGGTAATTACAGGCTTTGTGCGACGGTGAAAAGCAGACTAAACGTATCGAACTTTGGCTGGGATGTTCAATTCCATTCATTGGATGTAATATACTCACACTGATTCTAAGTTTCGTTTTAATTACGGAGAACTGAATGCTTCAAAAATTCGAAGAGACTCGTCGCTGAAAGGAATAATAAGTTTCTTTTTAAAATGGCACCGTATGAAGGAACAAGAAATTCATCGTATTGTTTAATAGAGTATCCGATTTCTGTTGAAATTTAATTTCGCAGCAACGTTTTCCAACAAGCCAATACTCGGATATATTGTGTGATAAGAAAATGACGATATTATAATATAATTTACTCCATACGGTGACATGGCACAAACTGATTTCGATCTTGTGCAGCCTCGAAAGTTGTCGTTTCTTAATAACCCGATCTCTCTTTGTTGCTTATACATGTCGTTGAACGTATTATTTATTTATTAGCTGCCTACAGTTCGCGAAGATTTTTTCACGTAGTAGAGTCTCTTGTAACGTAACAGGCTCGTAGCTGAAAGCGTCTTATAACTCCAGAACTAACGATGTTTCGATTCGTGTTTATTAAGACGACTTTGCTTGCTTGTTTTAAAGCGTACTACTTACATGCTCCTGAAATTTGATATCAACTTTCGGAAACACCCTGTGCATTTAACAGCCGCACTGTTGAAACAAACGTCGGGAGAAAATTGGCTCGATCGTTTCGGACCTGGTACGCGAGCAGGTCTTCACGATTAACCGAGCCGCGATTCGTTTAACGAATTATTTACTATCGTTCGATGGACCGTTTTCACCAATCAACGCTATTTATTTCTGTTTTGTTAACCGCTTTATTCGTCGTTAGTCGTATGCAAATATTGATCGGATAATGGAGTAGAGGGTGTTATTCCTAGCAAAGGGAAGAAAAAACGGAAAATAGTTCACCCTTATTTGATCACCGATCGTGGTGGCACGACCGTTCGTTTCGGATGATTTGAATATGTATTTAATCGCTACTGTGTCGGGACCACAGGCAAACAGCGGTGATTTCGGCACAGAATTCCCGATAAAATAAATAAGCGTCACATGGGATAAACATATTGATTTTCTGATTTAACGACGATTCGCTTTGATGGTTATGAGAGAGTATTTTGAGGAGGAAACGACCTCTTAGGTTCGAAGATATAAATTTCATATTGTAGAATAAACATATGAATTTTTTGTGGAGTATCAAAAATGTAGTAATGACAAAAATTCAAAATTTTCGAAATAAAAAGGATACGTATTCGATCCTAAGATTAAATGTACAGTGATACGAATTTGATGGACGATGTAGTAAATTTAAAAGCCTGGTTTTCGCAGGAGATAGAAGATTTTAATAATCGTACTTCTTCTTTGTAGTTTTCTAATAACGGGCATATGCTGCGATATTTCAATAATAAGTTTATAGAGGAACAAGATTTAAGGGAAATAATTTTCTCGGAAAATTGGCCACTAAATTCTTGTCATTTCAAGCGGTGATTAAATAGCAAATGGTAATTGGCTGTCGTGTTTTTGTTTTATTATAGAATTTATTTTATTTCATCCTTTAGGACGTTTCATCTTGAATAGGGCATTGATTTATTAACTGAATGTGTTTATTATTATTATTTATTATGCTATGTATATGCATTTAGAATCAGTTTGAAATGTATTATATTAAATGCGTTTAATAAGAATAATTCAGAAATAAGAATAATAGACGATACAACAAATATTTACTTAATTTAACTCTTTATCAATGTGTTCAAGTGCTTATGCCTTTTTATCTTCAGCACACCTCAGTAATCGATAAATGATCAATATAATAGAGTTTTTTTGCAAGTTTCCATAGTAATAATGAGTTGATCTACGTTAAATATTTGTTTGCTTTCGATGTATATGTATAATGCAATAATAATTTAGTTTAGTAAAACGCGTATACGATTCTACTAAAAGGTGGTGAAATGGATACTAAATTACAAGATTGATGGTAGAAAAAATCACAAATTGATGCAGATGCTTTTCGTTCGCTTTTCTAAGTTTTCAATGAAATTCGCGCGACAAATTGTTTCCAATCGATCAGCACGCTTTTTCGCTGACTGCTCAAACGCTCCAAATAAACGCATAACCATTTATTGTGATTACATTCGATAATTCATATTTTTCAGAGGTTATTTAATAAAAGTTTCCTGTCTGCGCGTGATATACCGTACGCAGTGAACTACGATCGCAAAGAACATTTTTTTCGACGCGACAATTTACATACTTCGTCGATTAACTGTGAATCTAAGCGAAACAAACGTTGCCAGTCAATTTAACAAATTAAAAGTCCGTTAAGTTTTTGGTTATTCTCTCTCTCTCTCTCTCTCTCTCTCTCTCCCTTTTGTCGTTACGATCGAAGTGGTTTAAGAGATGATTCATTGCATTAACGATTCGCGTTCATTGATTCGGCACCGAGATTAAGATTGCGATATTAAAACGTGATAAATGATATACGATGTCAGTTTGTTGTAACGAGCGTGCATATCGAAATTATTGTTCTGTTTGCACACGTGACGCTGCACCAACGTTTACGGTACTTGTTAGTTGGATAACGATAACGTCGGAATCGCTGACAATGTACAGGCGTATGTGCAACGTGCCTTGTAAAAAACGATACCGTAGTGAGGTGTAGAAGAAATTGATAACGCGAACTGCTTATCGCGATTTTTATTCATAGTTTATAAATATAGTTTACGTAGAATGGGTGGTACATTTGTAAAGGTGAAAACATATAAACTTCAATGCACCGTTTGTATACGACGACGCTATTGATATGTACAGTTGAGCTAATTAATTATAGTAGAAAAGAAAGGAAAAATTATGTAATTAATATTGAAATAAATATACTCGCATCGATACAGTCGATAAAATAGTAATCGTATGAATTACAATTTTATTTGATTTTAGAATTGATAAGAAAGATTGCATGCGATGTTAAAATAATATTTTGATATTAGAAGCATATTCATTTTAATCGAATGTTTGAATTTCTTAATAAAAGGTCAGACTAGTCTTACCTATTTTAAGCTTACAACTAATTAAACAGAACTACGAAGTTGGTTCTATTTTTGAAACAAAATTTCGTCGTGCACTCGTGGAAAAGTCAATTTACAAAGATCCTGATTGTGAAGTTTACAGTTCAGCATTTTTGAAATTAAAGATATTATCGTAATATAAATATACATATACTACACTGAATCATTTTATAGAAAACATATATAATAATTTTAAAAGTTGTTTGAGGATCACTTGGGAAAGATAATAATTTTCATTAATTCATATATTTAAATCTACTGTTTTAACATTTTCATCGATTTTATTAACAGATTACGGTACAGGTTCATCTAAATGTTTGAAAATACATTTACAAAATCATTGACTCGTATCGCGCAACTTTCGTGTGATCTTTCGAGGTAGATTTATAAACTGAAAAATCAATCCGAAAGACGGTTAGGAAACTAAGAATTTCAGTATTTGAGTTTTCACGGTACTAATTAACTTCGATTATAACAAAATCAATATTATATTTTATCACAGACATCGTATGATACTACTCAATCGATAATATATCATTGGAATAAAAGAAACACGACAGTAGAAGCCTCTTTGCGACGAAATCGACTAAATAAATTTTAATTTCCTGGAAAACCGCTCTCTATCTCGGCTCATTCGATCTTTCGAAAGGACAAAGCGAGAAGGACGAGCGAGAGCGTATTGGGGGTCGTAGGTGAACCCGAGGTTCTCCTCTGCATCGGGTCCGGAAACCATTTTAATCTCCGCTATAAAGTTCGCAATCATCGCGAATAAAAGGGCGCAGATTATGACCTAAAATCGTGCTTTGGTGTTCGCGGCTTACCCTCGGGGAAATTAAAATGTCTCAATGGCCGTCGGCAATCCGTGACAACCGAGTTACTCCTTCTGACCATCAGAACTTTCTTCCGCGTCCTTCTCCTTTTCTTCTTACTTTTTCGTCCACTTCTTCTTCTTCCACGGTAGTAATAAGCAAGAGATATCGGGCGAGTTCGGTGAATGAGTGGGTTTTCCACTGGAGAACTCGCACGTTGCTCGCGGGGTCGATAATCCTCAAACGTTTCCTGTTGGAGGCAAAAGGGAACTGGCAAAAGACTTTCCAACTAATGGCAAAGGCTCAACTTTATACTCGGTCGCTCTTTGTTCGTACAAAGCGGAAGAAAAGTGGAGACGGAAAACTTTGCCATCCTGGACCATCGATTTCTGCCCCTGTCACTGCTTTCCGCTGCTACTCACGCTCCTATTTTTATTCCTCCCTTTTATTTCGTGCTCTTCTACCTCTTCCCCCTTTAGCATAGCACACGCCTCACGCGTCTCTTAACCTCACTCCACCTGTTTTATATGCTCTTTCGCTTCTCTCTTTCATCCGGTATAACCGTGTCGGACAATGATTCACGGTGGAGCGAAAGAGTCGAATAAGAAGCAGTTCGCGTGGCATTGATATAGCCGCTACTTAAAACGAATATCGATTGCAGCCTGCTTTTCTCTGTGTTTCGAGTTTCCGTGCTAGCGACGCGTCGGGGTGAAGGACGCGCTCGTCAAAAATTCTGATGCCACCCAGATGATATACGTATACGTGATGGCCCATGTAGCAACGCCCACGGGATACGACATGCCATTGAAGCTGGGAAGAAATGGAAAACATACCATAGGACAAAGCGAAACGATACGGGAAAAATGAAAATTCAAAGATTAATTCTATGCGTTTGTATAGATACGATAGCGATACATATATAGAGAGTGTAATTATATCTGTTTTAATTTATCAGGTTTCGAATTTTGTGGCAATCGCAAAATTGAATTTCGCTATAATTTTGTGGAGAATGAAAAGCAAGCTTGATTGATTGACCGCGTATTTACATGAATTCAGCGAATTTGAAATGCAAAAATACACAAACTGTACGTAATAAGCAAAAAGTGTATAAGATATTCAAAGTAGAGTACTCGTTATAATACTTAGCAGGTGACGTTGATTAATCTCTGCTCGAGTTCCGTTTCTTCTACTGTGAGGGAAGGTTTGCTTAAGTATCCAATCTATCGATCGGCGTAGACGAAAGTATGGAATTCTATTTAAAAAAGAGCTGTAATTCCACTTTTCCGATTCATTGATACATAGAAATGCGTCCAATTAATTCCGAGATGACACAACAGTTTTGACTGTTTGAACATTTTGCTGACTCCTTCGACGATTTGATAAAAAATTATTTTGAACAAAAATCTTAATAACATCTTATGTTACACAGCGTGGTCGATTCAATATTAACTAATTTTTGTTTAGAACATTTTTTTGTTAGATTGTTTAAAAAAACATGGCGAACGTTACCCAGCATATTCTCTGTGCCATTTCATTTTACCTTATGAAATTTCTATTTGGTTTTAAAAATATATTCTATTCCAATCGTGCAGGGCACTCTTTGTATATTATAAATGGTTAAAATATTTAGAGAAAGGAATTTTAGTAACATAAAATTTGGCTCAAATACCTGAACAAGTTTTATAGTACGTTGTTGACAATATACATTACCAATCATAAATATTAGGATATTTATTGGTATTTGGTAGAAATCGAATGCTTTCTTCAGTGTTTCTATTGTCTAATTATTTTGTTAATTTATTGTATAAAATATGTTATTTCATTCTCATCTTATGTGTTTTGTAACGTAAACTGTTAAGTAAGGTAAAGAAGCTTTCTTCTTTCTCTCGGAGTTGGCAATGTATATAAATGCACACGTTTGTATTTATATCGTACGATGTATCAAATTTGTTTTAATTTAATAAGATTATGAAAAATATAAGAAATCATTGTTATGTAGAAAAAAATTAGAATTTTAGCATCATACGTGCTACTTGAAGCTTAATATTTTAATTTTTTTATGCAGATAATATTTATGGATAGAGTTATATTGATTATTTATATATGTTTTGTTATATTTATGTTTTATGTAAAATAACTACAAAACGTGAAAATTAAAATTTCTAAATTAAAATTCATTGTTGCAATAGAAATATTCTCGTGACATAATGTACGCACCTGCAATAGGCTTTGCATGCTGTTTTAATCAGAAATCTCAAAATATTTATAGATGTCAAGCATTCTTCAGAAAGAAACGTAGATAATTCAATCGATAAAAAGATATAAACGCATAGATAAAAATATCAGATAAACTTCAACTTGTATTCACAATACAGCAAAAGTGAATCTGTATTTTAAATAAATATTCTTTTGATAAAATTCTATTTATATCGAAACGTTTGATAAAATAGGACAATTAACATTCGATAAAATGGTCTTTTATTTAAATAAAAGAACTTTTAAGAACTTCTATTTATATCACTGCAATATTTATTTATTTATATCTTTATTTAAGTTGTACAAATTTTTGTACCGTTCACTTTAAATGATGAGAAATATTTTAATTAAAATATTTTTATTCGCACCTACGAGCTTATATTTTTAGAAAGTTTTGCCTGCGTTCACGCTTTTAATAAAACGAAATGAAATAAAAATTGCGATAAATTTTAAAAAATATTATACACAGAGAGAAAATATTTCTCTTGTTAGGATTCCGACAATAAAGATAAAAACTTCTAAATAGCACTAGTAGGCTAGCATGTGCTAGATAAAATACCAGTGCAAGAGATAGATAAATTAAAATACGATTCATAGATCCGCCTCTATTTTGTATTAGTTATTGGTATTTAGTTTCACATTGATTGCGTATAATGATATTTTCATTTTATTTCACCTCCCATTTATAACTGATTATCGCGAATGCAATTCAAATGGGAGATTACAAAAATAAAGTCGAATCAATTCCTTCTGAGTATCTTAAATTAAAATTTCTTTTTCTAGGGTGTTGTCATGTAACCCAGAGAATGTATTTCCATGTCGTTCCACTTGCAGCCGACAATTAAAATTCCCAATTATTTGATTTATTCATATTACTCGGTTTACAGAATAAATATTTGTTACACGAGATATTAAAGCAAAATTACTTCTTCAAAATTAGTATATTACTTTTTGATCGTAATTTATAATAACTTCGACATATAAGATTCCAAAAACAACTAAAAAATATAATAAATGAAATATGGTAAAATGAGAATTTCTTAATTTAATAATTATTATTTTATATTATTTTTCAAAAATTAACGTATTACTTTTTCATGGTAATTTATAGTAACTCGGTTATAAATCGATCCATGAAGTAATCAAAGAACTCGTATCAAAAATGGCTCTAGCTAAATTTTTCGCCTTTTTATATAATAATGCACTGTACCTGTTAAGAACAAATTATTATGAAAAATGATCCATGTCCTGGCTTACAATCGAATGGAAATCGAACGGTTCTACAAAGGTTCTAATTCCACAAGTTCGTGATCTAATTAAACTAAACACAGTTCTTTCGTAATATCATTACAAACACATCTACAGCAATTGTGTAATGTGATGAATATTTTGTTGGAAAGAAGTTGATATGTACTGAACAGAAATTTAAAATGCCACAGAATTCTTTCGTTTTCATACAGAAAGACACGAGACTAACTTGAGACCAATTAACTTGAACAAGAGTCATTTTATGATCTCTCTGTGATTAATAAAGGAAACAAATTAAACAAAAATTTGTTTAAGCAATAATAAACGATTATTATATATATGAGAATAATATTATAATATTATTATAATATTTTCATATTATAATATGAGAATTCAGTAATTTAATAATTAAAGGTATTTTAACAAGGAAATTATAATACGAACAATTCGCACAGAAAAAATTGATATTTTCCTATATTTCACTTTATACTGTTCATTACATTTTATATCATGGTACCAATAAGTTAACACGTGTCGTGAATATTTGCAAACTACAATATTAGTCAGAACCAATTGGCGCATTTTCAAAAATCAATCTCGACTAAACTTTTTTCCTTAGAACGTTCTCATTGCAGGATAGAAATCTTTTTGATTATACCCAGTTTTAACTGTTCTCGCGCCATTTATTTGCTTCCTGTCTTTCCAGTGTTCCTTTTTTCTGGAAGCGCCGTTTCTGCATTTCCTGGTTCCGGAACGTTTGAAAAAACAACATCGAGTTTAGGGGGCTAAATTGGTCTCAGATGATTTCCGAGATGGAAAAGTGGCTTCGTCCAGCAGGAAATAGCTTTTATAGGAATGGTACACGTGATTTCGTTGAACTGTAATGTAAAGCTGTTCAGAACGAACGGGAATTCTATTGAATCGTAATAAATACCGGCGCGATTCGTTCGATCAGATCTTTAATTTCGTTCCGCGTCCTTTCCATCGTTAAAATTCAAATGAAACTGTATTAATTTCGTTGGCGTCTCCATGATAAAGTGCTTTAATTAGCAATAAATTACGAAATTATCGAAATGGTCGAGCAATAATAAGATTACACGAAGCTTCGCTGTATTTAACCATTTATATACAATTTTACTATAGTCTAAAGACGCGATAACATTATTATTTTAGAGTTCATAGAGCTTACGTAACGTACTGTTTAAGTTTCTATAATTTCAGTCGTACTTCATCGATGCATGAATCTTGTGGTTGAAGTCAGCAATAAGGTTCACATAATACGTTCAAGTTACCAAATTTTCATGCTGTGGAACTTTATAGTAACAAATCTAATAATAATTTTATTATTAGAATAATAATAATTAAGTAATTACAATTCTAGTTGCTTATTTTATTAGCTCTTGTGATGATTAAGCATCTATGTTATATAAAATCTTCTTTTTCCAAGACTCTTTTTTCGCTAACCTGTTAGGCTCCTGAGGAGTTACCAACGTGACAATTATTTTTAACATATCTAAAATTCGAATTTGTACCATCACGGCTACTTATGAATCCTGTAGCTTTTTAGAAAAAATTATATAGTATCAGGTATCGCAGAATGTTCGTGCTGTTCTTCGTGTTTATACATTTTCTATCAAAATATTGTCCAATCTTTTTATAGAATCCGTGTAACTAGGAAAATTTAAACGAATCGGCTAATAGAAATAATTTCTCATTAATACAACTCATTGATAAATATATTGCATAAGCTAGCTGCAATACATTTATTGTCGACCTAAATATTAACTATTTGCCTGTAATGTAGCATTTCGAAACTCAAATTTACGTACAATGTAGACGAATAAAATTTGTTTCTTCTGACATATCAATTAAGAAACATTACTTTACGATTAGAGCTATGGGAGTCACGAATTACTAGAATCTTTAGATAGTATCTATAACTAGCGATACACATATCATAAACTACAAATCATGTCATAGCATTAGCCGCGTAGTATTAGCCAGGGGCATAACCCCCTGTGACCTATTTTCTGTAATGGACGATTCCCCTAAATGCTTGACTATAAGTAACAGTTGCAAATCCCAAAACGATTGTCCACAAAGCTTTCAAGGAACATTACTCGTTAGTCATACCACAGTACCTTTATCTTTCTTTATTGTGTACATACGTGTCAAGTGCGCATTAAATTTCACCCTGTTAGGAATTAGAATTCATGTTCTAGGTCATTTGAAAATTCTTTTCGAAGCTGCCATAGCAACCTTTCTACAATATTCCCATTGCAAGTGCAACATGAACGGAACTGTTTTCCTATATTTATTGAAATTAATTCTTTAATGTAAGAATGTATTATTTAGAATTATTGGGTTGGCAACCAAGTGATTGCGAATTTTGTCATTAGGTGATATTGACGAAATCCGCAATCACTTGGTTGCCGACCCAATATATTACTGATATTACTGTGTTCTCATTATTATTATTTATCTAGTATTATATATAAAAATAAATTAATACAAAGTAGTATAGTACGTACAAAATATCTAATTTCTGAAACATATAAACGAATGGGAGCGCAAGTTACGAGTTTAAATACTATAACAAATACCTTTTTATTTATAACAAGGAACGTTATATAATATTCTATATATTTTTGCGTGTTACATGTATCTCGTACATTTTTCTACGCTTAAATTTCCCACAAACGCGTACCGATTCTCAGTTTACTTATAATTTATCATTTGAGAATTCACTCGGATGGTATCAGCGAATCGTTGTTCAAATTGACTTAGAATTGATTTCACTAGAGTTCGGAAGATTGAAAGAAGGAAAAAAGCTGAAGACGAATGGCGAATAAGAAGAACGGGGGACTAGTTGAATTCATCTTTCTTATCGCGAAAAGAGCCTGCGTGCTCGTCTGCCACGCGACCAAGAACTAAAGGAGAAATGTAGAACAATGAGGGAAATGTAGAGATCGTTGCAATAATGAAAAGGTGAACGATACGTCAGGCCGTTATCAAGATGAATAGAGGCTCGCGTTGATTTCGTCTTCCAGTGAAATAAATCGACGCTTAATAAACTATTGAGCAGAAGCTGACGCTGTAATGCCGTAATGGCAGGCAAATGAAGCGGCCTGAGGATGGCTGTGACTTTCGCTTATTAACGCGATAATTACCACTGGCGAAAGAGCTGAATCATTTATTCATTATATATCAGTGAACTTGTATATAGCTGCGTCAGCCGCGGTTAAAGAAAAACGAAATGTTTATTAACCAGAATGTTTCGCTTTGCCTGTGCAAATGTTTTTAGAAACTCGTATTCCTCTTTCTCATTTGTTTCACTGTGTATGAAAATCCTTGTGGATATATGATGCCTTAACGTTGGAAATTATAAAGTGGTCAGAGTGACTGATTTATTACTTTTTCTGCAAGTTAAAGTTGTGTATTTTGTTTTAGAATCGTTTGAGTCGTTTTTGAAGGAATAGGTATATATTAGGTTGTCCGAAAAGTTTCTTTCGTTTTATAAGGAAATAATAGACGCACAATGTTTTCTGTTTTGTATTAGTTTAATGAGTTACAACAGAAATTGTTCATCTATTATCATCTTATGGAACGAGAGAAACATTTCGGACAGCCTAATATATCTATGTAATAATATATGTAATATGTAATATATATATTATTATTATTCTACGCTATTATTATTCTTAGAATTATTAGAGTTATGTAGATTGTACGAACTGCTTATTGCTAGATATACACTTTATAATACTGAATGCAAAAAAGATGTTTTTATATCTAAAAAATCTTGAAAAAGGAATTTTGTTATGGAAGATGTACTTCTTCTGAATTATATTTTGGTATAGTACTAGGTTAATAGGAAATAAATAATTGAAGTAAACTTGGATTTGTTACATTAATAAATTCTGTTAATGTTTGATTATTTTCAATGCTTTGTGTGTTCTGCATAGACAAAATTAGTTTTTTTATATTCACATATTCCTATTTTTCTATACATTTTCGAACAAATCCTCATATCGATATATAGTATTTGCAATAGGAATTACGACTTCTAATTCTCAAAAACTTTTGTATAAGAACTAATCGAATTACAATAGAAAATTCCTCGACATACTTTCTTCTCTAACTTATTCGTACGGTTCCAAGTAAATTATTAAAATTCTAAACGCTTAAACGATTCTCTAAAGTAGACAAACGATTTTTTAATTGAATTTTCTTCTTTAAATTTGGTGAAGATATAGCTAGTAAAAATTGATTCGTTGTGTAAATGTTATATAATGTAATATAAATGTTATTACACAATTCCAATAACTGTCCACATTAAAAAAAAGGATACATTTTATTTATCTAAAAGAAAAGGGGGAAAAGCTAAGATACGAGAACCATTTCCAACTTCATAATTCAGAAGCGAAGTCAGAAACTGAATCACACGGAAGCACATAATTCAGCACGTATCGCGCTGCTGGTATTAATGACGAAATCAGGAAGATTAAAATAGTTGGCGTAAAATTAACAGCGCGCTCGCCCGAGCTGCATAATTAATTCTTATAGCCCTCGCGACTCGCCTACGATTTATATCTATACAGTTGTTAGTGTGAGTACGTCGAGTACGCAAGAGCGTACTGAAACCTGTACGTACGTCGTGGATTATGGCGGGCGATTTGAAATTCATTTTACGACTAAGAGTTTCCCGCGCGAGATAAAAGCTGGTGTACGTGGAATTTTCGTTCCGAGGGGAACAACGAAAGTACGTATGTCGTATGTATGTGGCCGTTCTAGAATTTCGTAGCGAAAGTTTCACGAATCTCACTTGGTTTCCCGCGCTGCGCTGGTAGAAGCGCGGAGAATTTGCATTTACAGATGCTTTTTTCCTCGGTTTCGTTATTAGTGCAACGAAGGTCTCCTTATTTGCTCGGTACCCTAATTAGCGGTCTCTGGGGCAGCGGTTTTCAATCTCGTCGGAATTGCAGAATACTTTTGATCACGACTGTGTCTATTGCCCTTCTTTTTCTCTTCCTTGTAATTAGCACAGCGTGTCCATTGTAACTCGGTCGTATTGTCCGATACAAACAGTGTATGGCTTTGGCGCGATTAATTGATTAAACAAACATTTAATTAGCAGCTGTTAATTTCGCATAGAATGTCCGAGAAAAACTTGCAGCAAGTTTCGTTTGCGTAATTTAGAAGGTTTGCGAAGAATTAATTGTAAATAAATTAAACATATAAATATAATTAATTAAAATAAAACATAATTATAAATAAATTAAAAAAAGTGAATTATAAATTAATCCGGATTTATCCGGAAAGTTTGTAGCGTTTGTCAGTCGAGCGGATAGCAACCAGGGACATAGTAACGACCGGTCTAATGTATCCAACTCTTCTTAGATGGTCAAGTACCGTAAATATTTGATATTTTTGATATAGCTACTCTCTCTCGTAGTAGTCTGGATTGTTTTCAACTAACATCGTAATATCGATGCCATTAATTATGGATGGTATATCGAAACGTTTTGTGTCCTCAGAACAAAAATTACCGGCTTCGAATTGAATCGAAGCCATTTTTTTCAAAGGTACTTTTAACCCCATCATTTCCATAAATTGAACAAATCTATTTAAAAATTAAATCACTAAATATATTTACTAAGTAGACATTAGGAAACTGGATAGGATTTAAAATAACAGACGTAGATATCGTAACTTTATGCGTAGTATTTAACTATAAAAAGTCTTAACGCTGACATCTACTAAAAAGATGCTGCGAATTTTCCAGATAGTTCAATATTTTATTGAACATTGTGTATAGTTTGTATGGTTTCATATTTATGCATTTTAGAAGTTGATTAATTGTACTACCTGAAAGCTTGTTTTGCGTATCAGCTGGAGGCTGTGTAAAATTTAGAGATTAGAGGGAGGAATTTTCCAGACGTATTTTGAAAAAAATATTTTTCTATATACACTGTACAATTTATATGCTTTTCCTCAGTCGTTTAGAAGTTGATCAATTACATAGTTTAAAACAAACAGTGTAGTACTTTAGCACGATTAATTGTTCGAATTAAGCGGAATACGTGGGTTTAAAATATGCACCCGTGTGAGTAGAGATCTTAATTAGACGTTGTGAATTTCGTGTGGAATGCTCGGAGGTAGTTCAGAGAGAATTTTACGACTTCTCAAAGGAATTTAATTTGTGTAATATAGGAATCTCAACATTTCGTACTCTTTATTTTTTTGTAATAAAAAATTTGTAATGAAAAATATTGAGTTACGCTAGAAATACGAATATCGGTGAAAAGACTGATGTCGGGTCAGACACGAAAGTTTAATGAATTAGGAAAGACTACTTAAACATTTGTAAAATGTTAAGTAATCTATATTAATTTAATTTTATAGTTTGTGTTTCTTTTCGTTTTAAACTTTAAGAAAATTTACCATCAAATAAATTAGCATATGTAATATTTAAATGCTGAAGAAACTAATTTAAGGAATTAATATAGAACTTTAATGAAAGTCAACTAGTTCAATATTGATTTTGTTAGAAATACATAAACAGAATGTTCTCTAAGTTCTTGGTGATAAATAGAAGGGCAGTTATAAATTACAAGTTGCTAAGTAAGATTGGTAGAGTTATTGAAACGAGGTTGGAAGTTTCCGAGTATGTACATAAACTAAGAGGAAGAATATTAGCTGCGGTATTTAATCAGAAGCAATTAGAAGCCATATTTGATTTCAGTTAATGTATGATCAATGATTTGAGTGAGTTGAAACTATAATTTTGGTACTGTTAAATTATAAAATCATATGAAATATGGGACGAAATTTAAATGTCGGAAATAAGAAAAGACATATCACCAATGAAAATTATTATTCTGTTAATATTTTATTTATTTATGCAATTGCAACTTGATTTTTCGTTTGTAAACACAATATTATATAAAAATGATTTTCTTTCTAGTTTCTTTCTACTATTCTGTTTATTATATTATATTATCCTATTTTTCAATTTATTCTCAGACAGACTATGTTTACATAATATTCTGCAGAATTTTCGATCTCTTAATTCTAGCTCTTCGTTGATTCTAATTATGGCAAAATAATGATATAAATTTACTGTATTTGAGTTAAGAAACTTCATTAAAAGAACTAATTGTAAAGTAGTTTAAATGACAAAATAGCAAAAATAATTAACATTAGAATATGCCTAAAGAAAGTTAACTGTACTTTCAGTTTATATAAAATATATGACATGCATTGCAAACGAAGCATATTGAGAAGAATATGAGCTATGACGAAAACTATAGTGAAAACACAAAATATTAATACGGTATATAAATATATACAGGTACATGTACATATGATATAAATATTAAAACTATTATGTTCATATATATATATATATATATTATATAATATAATATATACAAATATAGTATAATATATGTTGATATATGTAGTCATGTTGTATTCATTGCAAAATTGTTATAGATATAAATGTATACTAATCATTCACTATGCCCATATTTATTAATTCATACACATTATTTAATTTGTTATATTACAACGTTTTATAGCAATTTATAAATTTTACATTTATGATTGTTCACACACTCTATTTTTTCTAAAAAGACGAAAAATATTGAAAATTTCGAATGGTCCTAATTCGATAACGAAAATGCTATATAATAAATGAATTCCACATGTGAAAAAAGTGATGTTACAGTTTCTGACTTTATATAATGTAAGAACTTTCTAAACCTAACATGCTATTAATAAATTTCACATAAAACTATCTTTGCATTCGATTTTGTGATGAAATATGTGTGCTTGTCAACTGCTCGAAAGTTTAAAAAATATAAACTAGATTAGAGTTATGCAGACTAATATTAATTAAATTAAACTAACGTATCAACCAAATTAGTATTATTCCTTTCTTGCAAAATATTTTAGAATTATTACCTATTTTCAGACAAATATGCTCAAATCTATCAGGTTATTCACTGCATTAAATTATTAAATAATATTTCATATAGTACAATTCTTCTCTTCTGTCATCGAGTGACATAAAATTCAAGAATGACAACGATGGTGGATTTATCATACTTTTACCAACTGGTTAACAAATAGAAGTTTTAAAACCAAAATGTTTGTATATATTCGGCACGAAAAACTGGTGTAACGCCTTTCATCGTGTAAACTAAGGAAATAGTATTGGTAAGTAGGAGACAATGTCGGAACAGTGTTTTTCGTTCCGAGCAGAATTAGCCGCGAGCCGGCTGAAAAGAAAGCACCTTGCTATAAGGTAAAGCCAAATTAAATTTGTCACGTGTCACGAGTCGTCTTACGCCTTAGCGTGTTCCAGAATGGACAAGTTTGCATTCCATTAGGCAAATGTGCGCCTGTATTGAACGTCAAATGAACGGATTTGCAACGACTAAGTATTCGTCGTAACGCGTCTACGTTTTTCTGTTATCTTAATTAAATGCTTTGTTTAATTTTCTCGACACGAATATCAGAACAAACAGATCGGTTATAGGCAGATTAAGGTCTTGCTTTGTAATATCGAAATATGCCAGAGATCAACGTAGATTATTATTATCTGTGTTGTATAGAAGCAAATTGAATATACAGGGTGTTGCAAGGGCTACGATTTTGGGAATTTACAGTATTTATTGAAAGAAAATAGAATGCTTGTTCCATTCTAAAATATTGTACAATCAATTTTTTTGATTAATGGTATGATTATATTTTACAGATAGCAATGCATATGTTCTTATATACCATATACATAATTTCTATCAAACTTAAGAAGACATTTTTATTTTACTGTAAAAGATAAAGTTTAATGTATCTATTTCACGTTGCTATTATAATAAATTTAATGGAATTTAATTACAGTTATATCTATATAAAATTTTAGTGTGCTTTAATGCATGTTCCATTGAATATTGTTTCGAACGATTAAAGAATACTATTAACGTTAGGTATACAAACTAATATTGCTTATTACAAGTTAAATTAATATAACAGTTAAACCAATATTATTCGTTTCTTACAAAAGATCATAGACTTAACGTCTATTTTCAAAAGCTTTATATCTTCGAATATATCAGATTATTTCTTTCTTCGATTATTCCATATTAAAGTACTTCTTAGTTACGAATTAACATAGCAATTGAAAAACCAATAAAAGTAGATTTATCATATTTTCCCCGCACAGTTTCCGTCCACTTACTAAATTCTACATAATTTTACACATTCTTGAAATCATTCGTTTCATATACAACAATGTAACACATATATGTTATAAAAGTAAATAGCACATAAATTAAGTTAGACTGTACAAATTCATACATACAGATATATATATATATACATAATATAATATATACATACATATATATATACATAATATAATATATACATATATATACATACAGATATATATATATATATATATATATATATATATATACATAATATAATATATACATACATATATATATACATAATATAATATATACATATATATATACATACAGATATATATATATATATATATATATATATAGAGGGAGGGAGAGAGAGAGATAGAGAGAGAGAGAGAGAAAAGTATTCGTACACCCCTTTGGAACAGAGTAACTTTCTTCAAATTGGGCCAAAAGAGTTGAGCTTTTTTTGAGAATGCGATGAGCGCACGTGAGCGGTTACGGTAGCAACCACAAGACAACCGAATAGCCAAACGAGAAGCGCCTGAGCTTTATATTCATTTTATATATAAACATATATTTTATATATAAATTACCTGAAACGTATTAATGTGGGAGGCTAGGAAACAAAAGAGAGAGATGCATCGGTCTAGTAGAATTGATAATTTCCGCGTCACAATGATCAGCCTCTGTTCACTCGTTCACACACACTATTAAAATTCTAACATATCGCTTGCAAATGGGGATAAATTTTTCTCGTTCCCTCCCGTTCTTCTGTCTGCTCCTGCCTTATCGTGGCATGCACGAGCACTAAGAAAGCCGCCAAGACAACAGGACCCATGTCGTAGTGCAGCTTAGCATCCTGATCCGGTGACAGAATTATTTCCAAGGCTGGCTGCAGATGCTCCACAAGTGTGTCTATAGTGTGGAGGCTTTCGAACGTATCGATAAGGATTTCCTTAAAGTCTGTTTGCGTAGCTTTAGGTGCGATGCCAGGTCTGTTGCATTGATTTAACCTCGCAACACAGTTACTTTATGCTTAACCCACAGTTCCGCCTGGATTCCCGTATTCATTTTTGACCTGTGCCTCCATGTGATTCGCTGCGCCGTAATCCTCTTCATGATCCCTTGGTTGTTTCTCGCGAAACGCAATAGCTGCTCGGTCCCTGTCGAGATAATACGCGTTGTACTTAGACGGACGGTAGACGTGACAGACGCTGCGGTCTCCTGCCGGTCGTCCCCGTGGGTTGACGTTGGCATCTCTAGAGATGTAAATCATATACCTTCCCTAGGATGAACTGCAGGGGCCGCAGAGGACACTCGTGACGAGGTTTCTTGCTACTTCCTCCTTGAATTCCTCCATGCAGAAGGGGATGTACTCTTCTCCCGCATGAGTTTTCCTTAACGGGACCAACGGTCTGCAATACAGGCACTATTTTATCGTGACTGTCGCTTTCCAAATGAGTTTTCGCTTCATCCGGGTTCTAATTTCTAATTCATTATTGCGTTTCGCTTGGAATTTTCAGGTGGTGGTGGGGTCATGGAGTTCTCCACTGGTAGTTGTCCGCCATCGTGAATGATTATTTTGTAATTCTGAGAACCCTCCGTTTTCGTCTCCGCTGCATCTCCAGCGTTGCTATCCGATTATTTCGTTATCGTGTTCCTTACTTTCACCTTCGGATTTCCTTCTACCTCTCTCTCTCTCTCTCTCTCTCTCTCTCACTCTCTCTCTCGCCGTCGTGGTAGCAGAATTCCGCGGTCGGGTGTTCATTCGGAATATTGCAATATCCTGTAGGGAGTCACCGCTGCTAATCAAGTCCCACACGGTGTCCCTTAATTTTTGTAATACTGACCAGGGATGCACTTTATGTAGGTTATAGGTAATCCTAACCAGTAATGAAGTACGTATAAATAATACCCTATCCTTAATCCTGCACTAACTACTTAAGCTAGGTTTGCAGAACGTACTAATCCAACTTCCAAAAGAAATTCAAAATTTGATATTTCTACTCTCGAGAATTCTCTTAGTCCCTGAATGCTGATCTCTCATCTCATTTCTGCTCTTTTCCTTCCCAGCTATTCTGATAATTTCGATTGTGCTCCCTCAAGTCATAATAATGTCACCGTTTCGTAATACACTCCCGATTGTTTATCAATCGTATAATATAATATGGTATAATATATGTGGTGGTATAATATATGTCTCTGCAGCCATTAACATCTCTGCTCCCACGCAGATGCTGTAGAAAAGGAGCGTTAAGAGGTGCCCTATTTCCATGGTCCAATCTTAGTTGTTTCCAGCGGTTTCCAGTCTTCAAGAATGGTGTTTGCGTCGTCTCAGGGACATTATGAGTATATGTATGAGTCTGACTACTATACGTATATCTAAACGCGATCTATTGCTATTTAATTACGTATTTGTATTTTGTTACGCGCTCGTATAGCTAAATAGCTCCTATAGCTAAATTATTTTAGTTCATCGAAGTGTTTATTATGCACACGTGAGCCCTTTCCGGTTCCTAATACAATATTGTTACTGTCTAATAGCGATCCTTTTTGCACACAGCCAATATCTACTATTTTCCCGGTAAGGGGACGCAATTTTTCGTCTCAATCCGAGGAACATTAACATTACGCAGAAGCCTTAGTTTTCCCGATATTCGTGAAAACGTTTTTGACGTGCGTAATGTGCGTTGGATGCCGCCTAGGTAGGGAAGGTCAAGAGATTTTAGGTCAATTTTCAAAGATAGAAGGTTAATTTTTAGTTATAATTGTAGTGTCGTGGATAGATTGTCTAAGAAATATGGGGTGAACCATAAACAATGCTGCGAGAAAGCCTAAGTGCCGACAGGCTAAAAGGGTCTGGAAATATCAATGGACCGAGCGGCCCATCAATGTTTCGTCAGTCCTTCGATCGAATAGTTACGAGGAAAAAAAGTCTACGCGACCATGGCCGCGGACGGTTGCGGAACACGTACGTAGTGGGGCGATGAGAAAAGACAAAGGGATGCTTAAGGGACAAAGACGAATTAACAGGCAATCGTGAGTTGAGAAGTCAGAGAGTGTGGTCAGCGTTGTCAGCGTCGTCAGAGAGTGTTGTCAGCGTTGTCAAGAAGGATGGCCCGCATGAAAGAGAGCGTTGGAACCGTGGTGACGAGAGTTGTAAATTAACTATTTAGTTGTCTTAGTTATAGCACATTATTGCATTTAGTTCACGTTAAATAACCATCGTTTCCTGTTTAATCCATTCTAATTAAATAAAAAAATCCTACATAATTATTATTTAGTTATCAATGCGTATAGTAGGTTTTATGGCCAGTCACCTCATGGCAGCCGGAATAAAAAGTTCAACCCAAACCTAACCCAATACAGGCCATCAAAACTTTTTATTTCACTTGGAACTGAAGTTAAACATGGACATAAAATGATTGAAATCAGATAACAGCTTATTTAATTGCTAATCAGTTTTATGATTCGCATCGGGTTAGGTTCGAATCAGATACTTTAATCCGGCACTCGTTAGGCGGCCGGACAGCATTAATGCAGCAATAAATGTAACCATAAATCACCTGTCACCTTCCTCGAATAGCTAAGATAAGTTGCGTTTCTTTCTCATCCGTGTGTTTTCTTTCTTCTCTCTGTTTACAAACTGGAACGTGAGATATAGATACAAACTTATCGCGGCACGGACGTGTGATATAATTATATTACGCATAATTATGCATATATTATACCCGCAGAAGCCTAAATTAGACGTAAGCGGCATCCAACGTATATCAAACTACATATGTCAAAAATATTTTCACGAACAGCTGGGAACTAAGCCCGAGCAGGGATTATATGATATATGTATATTACTTATATATTATATAAAATACATATTATATACATATTATATATAATAATTTTAAAAAATTAAAAAGATACATATATATAATATTTTCCAATATATATATAAAAAAGTTGTTTAAAATACGGACCTCTATAAAATCTTCAAAAATCATCGAAATCAATAAGATCGTTGATCTTTAAATAATTAAATACCTTAAATACCTAAAGAACTGAAATTTAGGAAGATTGAAGTATTCCAGAATAAATACGGCAAGGTCGAGGTATTTCGGGGTATCCGTTGCCAGCAATTCGGTTGTGACGTGCGGGCACAAGCATAGCGGTTACGGTAGCGAGCACGCGACAATCCAATGGCAGAGCAAAAAGCGCCCGAGCTTTATATTTATTTTTATCGTGGGTCCGACCTTTGTCGGTCTGATACAGGCCTCGTTCGTTCTAAATTACTTACCTGAAATATATTAATATAGGAGGGTAGGAAAGAAAAGAGGGAGATATTTCGATCTAAGAGGATCGAATACAATTTTATTCGTAAGATTTATAAATATATAAATAAAATAGATATTGTAAATATTGTAGATATTATACACATTAAAGATATTATCAATATTGTAGATATTATAGATATAGATTTCTAGGTAGATTTCTATAGATATCTTGAACTTAGACTCCCGATGAATGCTGTCCACTTTACGTTATCGCTTTTCACGCGAACACTCACGCTCATGATTTAGTTCCATACATTTGTTACGTATCGGATAATCGAAGTTTCGCAATAGGTTACAATATGCACTGATGGCCCCGGCTTGCGAACACTCGCTTCCACGCTATCTGAATTTTACTGCCGCTGGACGATGCTCCATTCCATCTTACAGACTGCGGCCTATTGCCTTAGTAGGATGTCGATCGCACGCGCGAGACTTGTACGAAACGCGAGCAACTTATAGTAGGAGGCTTGCGAGCCTGAACTCGCCTCATCTACTATCAGCAACGACAATCAACTAATAAACTGATTAACTTGGACTCAAAGACTTTCGTCGTAGAACTCGTCGACAACTAGTCCGTGACTCCTCTACTCTAAGACTGACCGAACATTTTTTAAAAACTCCTTCAACTCGAATTTCTATCGATAACGTCGTTGCAGTACCTTTAGGATCGCCGAATTTACACATTCCTGGACAAGCTCATGGATAACGCATGGACGAAGGTGCGCTCAATGCATTTCGCTTACCTACCACGCCGCACGAAGCGCGCGTGCAAAAATGCGCTTATTCCGATCCGCGTGAACAGGCATTACCACGCTGCATTGTTGCGATGTTTGCAAATTGCAAAGATGTAGTGGTAACTACGATCATCCCGTGCGAACTCGGATGTTATCGGGAAAATACAGAAACGCGATGTATCAGGTTGTCCGAAAAGTCTTTCTTTCGCAAACGTGTTTCTTACAACAATGCACCTTCAGACAAACGTGAAACCAAGTCTGTGAAATGTCGGGGTGTTTATCTCAACAGAACAAATTGGATCGTACGTAATTCGACAAAATAATATAAAACAAAAAACGTTGTGCGTCTATTATTTCCTCATAAAACCGAAAAATACTTTTCGGACAACCTAATAATAAAAAGTTGAAAGGATTAGTTTAGTAAATAGCGTGTAAAAAATTTTGTCAAATAACTACAGTCGGACGGGATCACGAGATGAAAAGTAAAAGTAGTTTGTCGAAAGTAACTTCCTCACGTGGGTCTGTAATAAAAATTGAAACGACACATTTGGAAGATTTATGTCAGTTTTATACGTATGTGTACAGTGCGTCGGGTTTTACTCGTACTGCTCAAATATCTTGAAAAACACGAATGATACAAAAAAATGTTTCAGACAAATATGGCATGACATTGGGGAAACGTACTATGCTCTTGCGTGTTTGGTTTTGCGGCGACCTTGGAACTTTCTGTGACGGTGACATTATAACTTTTTAATAGAGACCTCCATGTTTTATCGTGTCTTTCGCATCATCTACCAGTGGTATGTGAACTTTTAAATTCGAATTATCTGATGTGCGCCATACGGACACATACAGCTGTTTTTCGTAATGCTATTGGTGATATGGCGTTGCCAAAATACAAAGTCACGTTTTACTAGTGTGTCCAAAACAGTCAGTGAGTTGGCAGCAGTTTTGGGCAATTTCTTGAATCGCTCTGTGAGATTTGAAAATTTATTTGACGATACATAAGTTTATTCTATTTTAAAAATATCTGATTGTCTGCTAAAAGAAGTCTTTGTTTAAAAATTGTAATGTCAGTTTTACAGAAAGTTTCATGGTTGCCAAAAGGTCAAACATACGAGAGCACGATATGTTTCCCCCTGTGTCATGCAATTTTTGTCTGAAACATTTTTTTCTACCCATTCCCTATTCATGTTTTTCGAGATATTTTAAACGATTCGACATAAACTGCGCATACTGTACATATATGTATAACTGTCTTCACAACGTGTTGTTTAAATTTTCACTACATTTAAACATTTTAACACGTCGTTCACAGTATGTTTCAAGGTCTCAGCGACGTCAAATGTACAAGTGTGTATAGTACATCCTCCCCATCGGTATCGTGTAACTTTTGTAAGAAACATTTCTTTGTGACATTAACGATTTTTGAAATATTTCAACGAAATATTCAAAATGGTCCAGAAACGCTGCATGTACTGAAAATTGTATCGAAATCGATTGATGCGGAAACAAGGGACAGGCGTTGAAAGATGTAAGAATCTTGAGATTTTAGGTCGAAAGTTCTTCATCGTTTTTTCATTTTTAATCGTTTGTGTAGCTCATAGCAACTTTAACCGATTTTGATGAAATTCTCAGCACGTAGGTATATAACTGGTATAAATGTTCAAAAGATGTTGTTCAATTTTTCATCACTGACTCAGGTAAACAATTGTAAAAAGCGAGCTTTACTATTTTCTTCGCGATTACGACTAATTGCTATTTTTTGGAAAAAGTTTTTACGCGTCATCCTATTATCTAATACTCCTAATTTCTCAAAAAATCAGGTCGTGTGATTCAATGTTAAAAAGGTTGTTTTGCTTTGAAGCCTGTGCGAATACCTTTGTCCCTCACTGTATGTGTATGTTTAAAATTAAGTAGCTGTTATCGAATATTCAAATACAACAGTAAATATCATAAAATATTTCAATGGACAATTTCCGTTAGCCGATGCCAATAAAAAATTATTGTGTAAGACAAAGAGCTATTTTTAACATTTTATAGTTATATAATCCTTATGTAAAGGGGAAACAATATCAGTTAATGATGTTCCTTATTATATAACTATAAATGACAGAAGAATTGATGTTTTTATTCATAGCAACTACACAGATTGGATTTTGAAGTATTTGAATATTTCAAGTTATTTGTTCCTTGAAGTAATCATACTAACTCCATATTTATCACTTATTTATTATTCTCCAGCTCGTATATGTGTCAAGTTACGATCGCCTCGAATGATTTACAATATGAATAGTTTAACATTCTAAGCTCCCAACTTGCATTTTCAGATGAAGATATTCTCCTTTGAAGACAAAGATAGCCTATGCAGATTTAATCATACCTATGCAACATACCTATGTATGTATGTACGTACGTGTACAGTTTATGTAGCGTGGATCTAACGGCATAATTGTTCACACAACGTTGCTATGTTATTAGATGAGAGTAATGTTTCGTATAGACATCAAATATGACATAATTAAAGATTATTAAAGTCGCAAAGCGGCACAAGTAAACTACGGTAATCATAAATTAATAATTATAGAGATTAAAACGAGATGTGTAGACATCGCTGAAGGTTATCTGCAACATTTATCAAAATTACTCGCTCGATGAATATCATACAGGTAATATTCCTACGAAATAAAAGTAGATAAACCTTTTGCTCTAATGACTAAGGAAACGTAAAAGGCAATATCCATATTTGATTATATTCAGCCTGATGAGTATTATTATATATAATAAATTATTGTCTAAATGTCGTTTAGATTATCTTTCTACGAACTGAAATTCTTTTTGCAGTAATTTTTATGTAGTAACATTTATGCGTATCATTTTTGTTTACATTTTTGTATACTTTAAATTTATAACTTGTATACAATTTTTCTACAGAATCTGTTGCACCGAAATTATTACGATAATTAGATTAAAATACTTGAAGATAGTAATTTCTAAGTACTGGTAATATATAGCAAAAGCCAGCAACATTTTTCTATTCATGAAACATGATTACGTACGTGAATTTTTTTGAAAGCAATCATTCTTCTGTTCCACGTTATAAAAATCATTGAAATCAATTAATTATAAAGATAAGAAATAACCTAACCGTTTAAACAATGTAAATATAAATTGAGTGTCAAATTGGGCAAACCTGATGTACAAAAAAGATTTAAAATATTTAATTCAACTAGTTCGTTATTGAAAGTAAATTTATGTATCAAATCCGCTAATGATCGTTCTCGTACATACTGTTTTCAACAATCGATATATGCTTTTAGATACAGCAAAAATAATCCATTATCCAAATACCCTAATATCAAAACGTTATTATCCGACCATACTATCTTCCAGTAATGAATATCTTTTTCCGTTTGAAATGTGTACATATTTTATTAGTGTTCGTATATATACGACGTATTCGTTTTTTTATTCGACGATTGAGAAAATTCCGATTATAAGAATTTAGTATGAAGCTAATAGCGTTCTAACTATAGGAACAAAGTACGAAATAATTAAAAAACTGGAAAGTGATGTAAGTGCAACGGAGATAGCAGAAATACACGGTGTTGGAAAAACCACAATCAGGGACAAAAAAAGATAAGAATGTAATAGTGAAAATTATTTAAAGCGCATGGATTCCTCTGCTGGCGACGGTAGAAAAGCCTTAAATATACTGATGCGATGAAATGGTTTCATTGCGATAAAGACGATGTTACACAAGTGGGACGAGCAAACGAAAGCAGCGATGAAGAGGTGTCTTCTCATACCGAAACATTCGTTACATTTCAAGAAGGATTTCGATGGTTCGTAGTAAAAAAGGAATCTCTATGCAGTTATTCGGATTGAAAAAAATCGTGTGATTTATCGTTAACAGCCAAAAAGATATGGGGTCCATAAATACTTAAAGAAATTATCAATTAATTTTAATTTGTGCTTGAATAAATGAAATCTCATATCGGGAAAATGATTGCTCTATTATCCGAAAATTACATTATCCGAACAGTTTTGCCTCTCTATAAATAATTATTAATTAAATTGATTTAACATGATTTTTATAAGTCCACGACTTTTTCCTTTATATTTCAGAGATACAGTTAGGGATATACAGGTTTCGTTAATGTTTTGCCACAAATGGTCCTTTTTCCGTGGAATAAATTATTTTCTTAAAAAAATGAGTTTCCCTTCTAGACAGAAATAATTTTGAAACCTGGGAACATTGAGTATAATTTGAAGAAGATATTTGCATTAAAACATTCAGTACTCCTCCTTCCATCTAATCGCTTGCATCGGTATCTGGAATTTTAAAACTACGCAAACTTCCCTCAGAATTATTATCGTCGCAAAGTAAACTTATTGAAATCAAGAAAGAACAAAAATCAGCTATCACATAGTACGATAAAGTCGATCTGTGCTCAAGTTTCCAATAGGAGCAAATTTCTAGGCAGAAACAGAGAGAGAGAGAAACAGAGTTATACAGATAGGCACATAGAGGAAGGGAAAGAGACAGACAGCAGTTGCAAGTAGTTGCAGAGATACGCGTGAAGAACAATGCATGTGAGCTTTCTCAAGATTAAATATACGCTCTTATTTACACATTACACATATTAGGATATGTATTGGTTTTATACGAAACGCGACCATTATTCTAACTGAAGTACAAAACAGCGACTGTTCGATCGGAATTCTATATTTATACAAAATTACACTCCGATATGAGTGAAAAACAGAGATTTGTTAAAAGTATTTGAGAGAATTATAGTAAATATAGTAAAGAATAATATTACGTGTCCTGACATCTTTCTAATCGAAATGTTGCTTACAAGATCTAAATGAATTAAATAAAACATTGCAAAAAGACTGCTAAAAATCTAAATTTCTACTATAAAATCTCCTAACAAAATAGCAATTAAATAATGAGAAACAATTATATATAGTATGAATAAATGTTATAGTCGATTAAAATGGTGATCAAAAGATTTGACAAACATACACAAGCTCAGGGAAGTATTTGAAAATTTAAAGATAACTTCTGTGAATATACAGAGTGTGTCAATAAGAAGTGCTGTCTAAACTAACTCGTTCTGTATTAATTTTATCGAAAAATGTTGTAAATGAATCATGTTGTATTTCAAAGGACTTGTCGAATTGGTGCAAATTTATTGTTTTATATCTTATATTTTCTGAGATATGAAGGTAATATTGTTTCTTTTAAATAACACCGTATATTTTATTTATACCGAAAAAGCCATTAGTTTGGCAGATATTTTAACTTTAATTTGTCAAATTTAGCGCACAACGATATCACTTAGCCACTTTCCTTGCCTTTCATACGTTAAATTTGACAAATTAAAGTTGAAATATCTGATGAACTTATGGTTTCCCGATATAAAACCTTTTTGTAGAGAATATTCAGCTAGATCGATTAATGCTGTAAAAAGTAAAATTAAAAAGTAAAAGTAGATTTTAAAAAACTATATGTATAAAAAAACACACACACACACATATATATATATATTTATATGCTTATCTTATATATCTTATATGTCTTATTTTCTATAATTCTCCGCTAAATTTTCATTTTTATTGCAAGAAGGTTTGAACATTTGGCTAAAGTATTTCTTGTGTGGTAAATTAGGGACTATAACAGGTACCTCAGAATTTGATCAAATTTGTGTAAAGTCCAAAACAATAAGAAATCAGATCAGAAATTGAAAGACACATAATAACAACCGAGTTAGTAAAAAGTCATATTCTGGATGCTTGACGCTTCTTATATACTTAAGAAGACTATTCATGCTATGTATTAATTTTCTACTAAATATATGTCTGCAATAAATCTCCTGTAATCTCCATATATATTTGTATATTGATTTCCAATTTTATAGTCATGCTAATCGTGTCTCATTACAATGCTAATGAAATTTCAAAATATTTTCTACAAGTATAACACGTATAATGTAAAAGTTTTGGTAAGTGTGCAAATACTACTGTAAGTTAATGTACACAGTCAAGAGGAAATGTTCTGTGAACAGCCCACAAAATACTAATTACAACGCGAACATTAATTACTACAATCCTCGATTGGACACATGGGGTTTAACAAATCGCAGGCAGTTTCAAAGTTCATAGTATTGTTATTTCAATCGTGCCAATTTTGTACTTTCGTATAGCTGAGTTTCGTTGTGCACTCTAGCGGTTTAGTTATGAGACAATTGAAAATTTGCTTTGGAATTACAACCTCCACGACAGTAGACACGCGAAGAAGCAACGAAACTTGCTCTTGCTTATTGTTACCAAGAAAATACTTTTTCATGTTCTGGTTTGTGTTTACAGTATAAAAATAAAAATAGTATATTACGTTTCATTTTTAATTCAAAAAACATAACATTTGTACATAGAAGTCATTACGAACGCCCGATATAGTAATAATAATAAAATAGATTATATGTGTATTTCGTATGGGATCTCATAATCATCGCGTGATTCCAAGGCTCGTGACCAGTCAAAGGTTAATACTCTACAAACATAATTATCTCGATAAAATGTTATCGATATGTGAATCTTATCTCATTATATTTATATATATAATCCTTATATATAATCCTTATATATATATATATAATTATTATAATATTATTTTTATTTTATAATAATATAATATTTATTATTATAATTATTATAATAAATATATATATATATAATACCGCGCAAGAGGTGTACTTAATATAAAGATTTTGCTTTGAAATCGTCACGGCACAACGCGTGACCATGACACGGTTGATATATTGCGTTTTTAGGTTGTTCTGCCCATAAAAAAAACACGCTTTCCCTCGTGGAAACTCTGCTATTCGTTTGAATCGTGGAAACAAAATTACCATTGTTAAACGCAGGAACTTTTAAATAGCTCCATTTAAAGAACGCCACACAGATAAAATCTGTGATAGGAGGGGGGAAAAATGGGAATTTTTGTGAGTACCGGCTTTCGAGTAGATAACGTTGAACAGCTTTGATGAAACAACGTGTAACACTCCGTTTCAGGGGTAGCTTAATTGTATTCCTTTAAAAGGATTTTCATATTAAATGGTTCCAAATGGAACTGTTTTAAAGGTAAGAAAGGTATCGTTGATGTCGAATTCGCTTAAACTTCGTGTTAGACCATTTTTGATTGAAACCTTGAAAGTATTAAAGTTTGTATTATAGAGATAAAAGGTTCATTTCGTTTCTTGTTTGCTTGTAAATGTTTTTATATTTGTCATAGTGAAATTTATTGAGATTATTGACGTGTGATATATTTTTATGCGGATGGAATCTTCATTTAAAGTATGTTGAGGAATTAGAAAATGAGATATTTAACGTAGTAGTTAAGTTCTTGTAATTTGAATAATGGTATATTTTTATATTTTGTCTGGTTTCTGAATTTTTCAGTTCCTTATTCTATTGAGAATGCTGACATGCTATATTCCTTGAAGAAGGTAAAATTGATATAGAATCATTCGTAGAAATAGAGAATTCGAAAATGAAACAAGGTATTTAATATGTACATTTAGTATTAGGTTGTCTGAAAAGTTTCTTTCGTTTTATAAGGAAATAATACACGCACAATGTTTTTTGTTTTATATTAGTTTATTGAATTATGCACGAACATAATAATAGAAATATAATGAAACAGGTCGTACCTAATTCAATCAAATAATATAAAATAGAAATTGTTGTTCATCTATTATCATCTTATGAAACGAAAGAAACTTTTCGGACTAGAATAGAGGTAGTTTCGTTTCCTGTTTGATTTTGAAGTTTTTAAATTGCTTATCATTAAATTTATCGAGGGTGTGTCGGTTCATAATATAATTATGAACATAATACATAATATAACGTGTTACGAATAATAGTTTAATATATTCAATTAATTTAGTATTTATACTGATAAAATTATTAACCAGCTTATATGCTGCTACTATAGGACTATAATATTGTTGTAGTATTCATGTTTATTTGTACATCAAGGAAATTATTAATAGGTTTACTAATTTATCAATTCTTCGATTATACTTGATGTATCTGCTATATATTTTTTACTGTTATCTTCATAAATTTATAATATTATCCGAGAGCCATACTTTATAATACAGTATTAATAATTATATACAGTATAATAATTATAAGGAAGGAGAGAGAAGGGTATTATTTTTTCATTGTATTATCAAACATTCAACATTAAAGAAGAATGTTCAATGAAATCCGCAATTTATAAAAATTTAGCACATATTAAACATTAAAAGAAAATCTTCAAAGATTTTCAAACAAATATGTCTAAAAAAAAAAAAAAAAATTAAAAACAATTAAAGGGCAGATATTTGATATAAATATGTCAAATTTATAATCGATATTTAAATGCCCAAGTTTCATGAAACTATTTCCTAACAAATATTTTAAAAATATCCCCTCATGTACATTATATTTTTACATGCAATCAATTTATTAGATAATTTACATAAAATAGAATGTATCTCTCTTTAAAGATAGAGTTATTAACTGGCTGAAATGGTTTCACGTTTGGAATAAATTTAAAACTCATTGTCATTTGAATAATTACAACGGCCATTGTGCTAACGGTAGTTAATATTATTCAAATACGGAATTATGCAAAAATTACGATGGCCATTATTTGAACAAAAATTCATTTCGCCTGGGATGTTTATGACCCGGTACGCGCGTTGTAACGCGTAAAAATAGAGAGCCATAACCAAAGAAAAATGATGCCATTTTTCACGTGGCCACTGTGTTCCGCAATCCAGTCGAACGATCGATCATCGTGCAATGAAAAAATGCACAGAAGCTGGTACAAGCGTGTGTACACGCAGATGATGATCCCGACTGTGCATACATGACACACAGGAGTATGTCGTCGTATAATCTGGCGAAAGGCATGAAAAAGCCTGTGAAATCCGTGGAAATGAAATTTTTCAGACTTCAACGGGCCAAAATAGCGTTCGAAAAATCCATTTGAAATTGTCCGTGAAATAAACGCATTTTCCTACTCAACCCTCTATAGTGTCCAATCCTGCATATACCTCTTGTACCCCAATTCTATTAATTATCGTATTAACGCGTCTCCGTGTTTGGATATTCATTTGTATTTCATTATATCATCTATTGGATTTTATTGGAGATGAAAAGTAAATTGTGTAGGATTGCGATTTCTTTATTTGTTGGAATCAGGCTGTAACATATGAAATCGTAGATAAATCAGGAAGGTATGTCTTTGGTAGATATAGGAGCATGAACCTTTTGAAAAGTTTATTCATTTTATAAAGTATAGAAGCGTATAACGAAAAATTATAAAAGAGATTCTACAATTTGGACGGGATCTTTAAAAAAAAGAAGTATGTATAATACGTACGTATATAATAAAAATTGAGAAAAAAAATAAGGATTTGTTCGATGACCATTGACCTGTAAGGAGGACAGAATTAATTCTAAAATATATAAAATTGAATTATGATCTATACTTTTCGTTTACAGTAATAAGTAGGTAATAATTACAAGAGTTTTAGAAGATTTGTAATCTTTCCTTTAAAATGATACAATACATACATACAAAATTTTAATAACTTTTTTACGATTGTAAGCCGGTAAGCTGGAGAATTTTGGATCCAATATAAATCTAAATAAAATTTCTAATTCGTATATTCATATTTTCTCTGTGACTTCTTTATGTCTATAGCATTATTTTATTGAATTACATGCAAAGTGTCATTTTTAATACTAAATTTATTGTTACGTCAGAATAATATAATAGAGGCTGTAGAATTAGAAGAAAGTCCTGAAAAATGTGATGTAACAAATGTTACTAAAATTATAAGACTACTAAGACACAATAGTGAATAAAAATTGAATCATATTACTAACATTCTTTTCTTCTTTTGAAGGATTGGAATATACTACGTGATACACTAAAAATGTACTCTTTCGTTTTGTTCAACATTTGGATCTAAAGCCACCTGTTCATAATGAAGCGAGGGTTAGCAAACAATATTCTTATTTTGATTATACTTTTATGTACATACTGTCATATGAAATTTTATTTTTTTAATTCTTTCTATAATATAATGTACAAAAATATACTTTCTATACTTTGAAGTACTATAGATACGACTTAAAAATTTTAAATTCGAGTAATAATTACAGATTAAATTAAATTTAATTTGCCCTCATTCGTTATTAAAATGATTCATTATACAAATGATACATAACGATACAGATACATGAGCCGTTTAGAAGCCGCATTGATCAATTCTATAATTGAAAGAGATGAAAAAGTGATGATGTTGCAATCACAATTTTTTAAATTTACTTTTAAATTTATTATTACTTATGCCACCCTGTAGTAATAATTGAACTGATGGAAGTAAGTAATTTTTTTTTCGAGAATTGAGTATCAATCCTGTACTTGCGTACATGAAACTGAGAAATTGATAAAAAGTAGATGGAGTTGAACAGTTTTGCTTCAAAGAGGCTCGTATGTATGAAATCTATATATCAAGGTTTTAAGTATACGAAGTCACTTGCATTATACTTTTTAGTTAAGGTATACAGTCTTATCTGAAGTAGCATGATAAAATATATGTGTAGTTGGAAACTTTGATGTATAACGTAACTTTTCACATAAATAAAATACACTTGGGACACTTGATACATCATCTCGAAGCACAGAACAAGATAGTGGGAAACAGTGAAAAAAGGAAAATGAGGAATCGATATTAACGATCTAGGAGTGGTGACACGCGATATTGAAGAATGTAAGTATCGTATGAACTGATAGTACTAATTATGAAGCTGCGCAAGTCAATATCGATGACTCTGAGGACTAGAGTTGACGATTTCATAGCCAAGCAAATTAATATCGATCACTCTGAAACTGGAGATTTTGTTAGTTGATAGATGTTGGTGATTCTACGAGCTAACTTTTATGAAAATTATTATCAATAATTCTTTTTAATATAACTGTGTAGTTGATATAGTACTAATTTTTTAAGATTAGTATATTCTTATGAAATTAGCTGAAATTTACTGTACGATTCTTTTTAATATAACTGTGTAGTTGATATAGTACTAATTTTTTAAGATTAGTATATTCTTATGAAATTAGCTGAAATTTACTGTACGATTCTTTTTAATATAACTGTGTAGTTGATATAGTACTAATTTTTTAAGATTAGTATATTCTTATGAAATTAGCTGAAATTTACCGTATGATCAACAAGGTGGATTTCAGTATGATATAATTGAACATAATTGAGATGTAATTCTTTTAAAAATAACTAATAATAAGTCAACGAGGTTTTGTGAAATCACGCAACTTTTGTTTGAAACATTTTTTACGAGTTATTTTATTTTATTACAGAAGTTTTATGAGAAAAATATATAGCTCAAAGAAGACGACGTAAAATGTAAAGATATTACCATTTAAGGTGATAACTATATAGTGAAAATAAAAGTTTTATCTATTGCACGGAAACCTTTATCGATATACGAGAACAGTATTCAAGCCACATTTAATTTTATATCGTAATTTTAGATATGTGTATAGTAAGCAAAAGATTTCTATAATTCATTGCCACATCAACTACCTTTACTTTTTTTTTTTTAATAATCAGAAGTTCTCGGTAATTTCTTTTGACATTACTCATTTTTAGTAGTATCATTATAAATATTATAAATGTTAGAGATAATTATTATATTTGTCTATAAATTATATTTTTATTTATAAGTTACGTTAGAAACTATACTGTACATTTAATTGGTTACAAACCATACATAAAAATTGTTAAAGCTTCATTTTGGTGGTAATATGGAATTCGATATGATTATTATTAGTGATCAAAGTAATTACGAAAGACAATTATTATTTCACAATAATAATCGTATTACTGACTTTACAAGTGGCCTAGATCACAAATATATATATATATATATATATATATATATATATATATATATCTGTACGGAGACGAGCTATTTTTAAAAAATATAGAAAATTTAAGTATTCTATAAAATTAATTATAAAAAAATATTCAAGATTTATTTTTCGTTATTACTTTTTGACAGATGATTAAGTAGGCACATACATCCAACGTAATGGATGATGATTTAGTAAACCCACAGACTTACACACGTAAGGCAATATCTGTAACTCTGAACCTAAAAAAAGTCACAGTCAATAATTGTCCCAGCACTTTGTATCGTGGAATAGGTCCCTGACGTCCAAATATCGCTTGGAACATATTTCCCCCAGTCATGTAAATCAATATTTATGATTTAGTTTATGGGTCAAATGTTCGATGAGTTTCGAAATTATGCGAGTAGAGTAATTATGATGTGATCAATTATACCTATACACATTGTGATAGGCAATTCCCAGAAGCTATGATTTATTACAAGATATTATTAGGTTGTTTCTGCAATGTGTAAAAGCTTTATTAATTCATCTTTTCGTAATTGCATGTCAATTTATTTAAGCATATAATATTTTTCAAATAAAATTACAAGAATTTCCATTAGGAAATGAAGAACTTATTTTTTGAAAGTATATTTGTATAAATGACAAATATTATTCATTTAAGTAAATAGATTGTAATCATTTTTAAATAAGTAATTGAGTTTTTTATTGTATCCCAACATACTATTTAGTTCGTAATATCGTTTATTAAATAAATATATAAACTGGAAATATAAACTTTAAAATCCAATTCGTCGTTGTCGGTGTAATTAATTGTTATATTAAATGTTATATATATTAACAATAACAAATAATATGAATACATACACTATATACATATATATATATATATTTTTTTTATCTACGTAATCTGTCCTTTCTCTTTGCCTGAAGTATTCACAACACTGTTTCACTTAACACTTAACCCACTGTCAAATTTTACATTGAGAGAGAGAGAGAGAGAAGCGATGTATTTCTTTGTAACGTAACTATTTTTAGCTTAATCTAGCTTTATTTAGGCGAATTGGCCGTCAAAAATTACTGAGTAACAATATTCGATAACTATTACGTGGCGCAGTATCCTTCCTTTAAACATGGAGATGCTGCAGCAATAAATGCTCAATAATAACAAAAACTCAATACTTGTGTAAGTAGTGTTGTTAAAGCAGTGCTGTTAAAATAATCGACGAAACTCAACTGTCGCGTCAATAACAATAAAAAGTTTAACGACTGAAAGAAAAAGAAACTGTCACAAAATACTATCATAACGTATTATTAACGTGAGAACTATACAGTATCAACTTTTAGAAAATAAATAGATATGCACATAAAAATAAACTGTTTTTATTTCAATAAAAATCAATATTCACTTTATTGGAAATACTTGCCTGTACAAAATCTTAAATCCGTCAATAATAACGTACGTATTACATAACAAAACAATCTCAGAATTATGTCAAATATTAATTTATCGAAAAATAGAGATTGCAAACGTCTCTAATTCCCTTCTACGAAATAACATCCTTGGTCAAGATACATATACAGTAACGATTAAACGTCCTGTTGGCTTTCACAGGCTGAAGATTATATTGGATTGAAGGGCAGCTTCGACGATCATATCGGATTATTGATGCGTGGGGAAGACGGAGGACAGAAGACCGCGATACAACCGGACCCGAGAGGTTTACCGAGCTTACCACCCAACTTGGAAGCTCGTCTACCACAACTCGATCAGAGTTTGAGGATCACGCACGCCGAATGGTTACCAGTCACGAAGACTAAGTGTGTTCACGATTTGATAAGGCTTCTTGAATATTTATTGTAGATAATTATTCACGTTTAATGCCAATCGATCATTTTATTGTTAGTCTATAAAAATTTGCCACTTACACGTATATTGCTTTCTATTAAATATTATCGAGGCTAGATCATTTTTCAAATCAAGTTCGTGCACGTTTAATTAATTTCTGTTAATCTCCAATTTAGGAATATAGTATTATTTTATGCGAGCAGCTAAGATATTTAAATTTATTAAAATTAACTTTGGTTACTTTTCACTTCCAGAAATCCATTTTTTTAAGCTGTTGGGAAGATCAACTTTTATCAATTATTGATAACAGAAAAAAATGTTTCTTTCTTGTTTGTAAAGAACACACGATGCACTAAAATTACGGCTAATTTTTTCGAACGTAATTAGTTAACTTCTTACAGTACAATGTTAATTATACGCATGCCGGTTTGCAAATAATCGATAATAAAAATAAACGAAATCAATTTTCTCTTTTTATTTATTGTATAATACTTTTTCATTGAAAATAATGATGATATGAAAATGATGATGGTAAAAAATAATTCATTTTATTAAAGAAACAAGTTAAAAAAACAGGTTTATTTGCTTACGTTACGTATATTGTAATCTTGCATAATTAATTATTAATAATCTTCTCCTTCAATAACAACATTTTCTGTTTCGGAAATTTTAGCTATTCGTAATGAATCGGTGAAATGTAACATAGTAGATCCATTATGTCTCCATACTTTTCTTTCGTCATTGGTCTCTCATTTGCATATAATGAAGGTTACTGTGAATTACAATATAACTTTGGCGTCCCCCTTCTCGATGGAAAGTCTAATACAAGAAATTCCGCTTCAGGATCCATTGATGTTTCGCAAAATATTTTATATGTGGCATTACCATATCCCATACTTGAGCCTTTATTTAATAACATAATGTAAAAACACGTAATCATTATTTTTCCACCTTTTCACATTCTCTTTCACGTTTCTCTTAATTTAAAAAAAATTGGAAATTTTTTTATCGGAAATAATTTTCCAGGTAGCTAAGATAAAATCTGAAAAAATCTTTGTCTTCCAATGTGTTTCAGTGTATATTATAATTAGATGACAGTTAAAGATTAAAAGTAAAAAGTAAAATATCTAAATTAAAAAAATTAATAAAATATGGTTTTACTTAAAAATGTGCTAAAAAGAAGAAAATAATTTTCTGAATAAGGTTCACTCATTAGTGATTGAATGTAATAATAATATACAGAATGAGTTCATTCGTTGAACTCATATTATTAAAAGTAAGATTGCGACAGGCTCCTATTGGTTTAGTTTCAATGTTTTCAAAATTTTTACGCTTTCAGACACTCTCTATTTGATTAAGTAAATTTCGGATTCGTGATCATCAGATGATTACCTTACTTCTCTTCGTTTAAAATGCCAAATGCCTTCATTTTAGAAATTCATCCAAGAGAACAGAAAAGGTATTGGGGTCTCTTACTTCACCTTTCGATCTGCTCATTCCAACATCTCTCAGAAACTCATCTCTTTCCTTGCCTCATTTCGTTTTGACCCAGTCGATTTGGTCCATCTCTCTCCTGTATTCTTTCAACAGGGAGTTCTCGCAGCTACTTTTGATTTCTTTTTCATATTCTACAACTCTGTCCTTCCATTTCTATACATATTTTTCTTATTTGCTTTTTCTCTCTTATTAGATACCCTGGAGCGCACCTGTTTAATCTTAGTATCCATTTGATATATTTTTCCTGCACTACTTCCACCTCTTCCCTTTCTTTGTAGCCTCAGATGTCCGCTCCGTATATCAGAATACTTTTGATCATCTCATCAAACATTAGCATTCTCATACAGAATCATCGGCAAATTTTCTTTCTCCGATTCTCCGGATCCGCGCCATTGCTGCTATCGCTTTTCTACACACGTCTTTTAACACTTTTTCACTTTCTTTACACTTGCAAATCCATTTCTTACAGTCTGCGTGTTTTCTGAACATTATGATCGTCGATTTATTCGAGTTCAATTCCGGTTCCTTTCCATTAAAAAATATCTCTAGATACTTCGATATATTTTCCACTTCCTTCTGAGTTATCGTCATGACTGCTGGATAGTCTGCATACACTAGAATGGATATTTTCTTCGTTCCTACAATAGTTTCTTCATCTTATGTTCTTTTCAATTAGTCGTCTATCTATCTCTATTATATATAAATATCGCAAACAGTAGCGAGCTTAAGCAACAGTCTTGTCTTAGGCATTTTCTGATCCAGGACGCTCCTGCCCTTGAATTTCCCACCTGTACTCTATCTTTTGTTTCTTTATAGATTTCTTCGATATTTTTGCTAACGTTAGATCCATTCTCTTACCTCTCATGTTCTGCCACAGTTTTTTCCTGTTTACCGTATCTAATGCAGCCTTCAAGTTTGCAAAAAATATACAGAGCACGCTTTTTTTCATATTAATTCTCTTTGCTAATGCGGTTTTCAGTATGAATATGTTGTCTATGCAGCTTCTATCTTCTCGGAATCCTGCCTGTGGATCCGGCAATAATTTCAATATTTCTACTTCGATCTATTTTCTCAATCTACTTTCTAATATCAAGTACAGTAAATTTGATATCTGCTGTCCATTAACGTTATCCTTCCATAATTTTTAACGTCGACAAGAGTCTCTTCGAACCTTCAGACGATTCTCCTCCTTTCCATACTTTATTGATCATTTCCTTAAATCTTTCTTTGATTTTCTCCGTTGCGAACACACAGGCCTCGTTTTTCAATGCATCTTCTCCTGTTGCTTTCTTCTTTTGAAGTTTACCGATAACCACTCTCGATTTCTTCCTGCTTCTCTTCGGTTCCGCTTTCTTCTTCTTTATCCATTCGTATTTGTTTGCACGTATCTTTTGCTCCTACCATATCCATGAAACGACGTTTCCATTCTGATAATTCCATATTCTTCCTGCAGTTTCACCTCTCTTTCTCTTTCTTGTATATACATACACCTGTATTTCTTCCTGGTCCTTAATTTCCATTACTTTCATCGTTTTCTCCTGTTCTTGTTTTCCTGCCCCTTCTGCCTTTTCTTTACGTAACTTGCCGTGTCTTTGTTTCTCTTCTCTGTATTTGATTTCGTTTATCTTATCCTGTTTCCACATTACCACTTTATTTATCTTTCTTCTACTAAGCCTGCATTCTTCATCCTACCATCACCCTGTTTCCCGGGTTTTTACGCGTTTCTCGATCTTCTGTTTGTTAATTGCCTTTTTCATCTTCCCTGTGAGTCCGGGCATTGCTCCCTACACTACATCGTTTTCAAAATTTACTTTTTTCTTATGCTTCTTCGTAAATCTATATCCATTCTTCATTCCAATTGTCTACCTCTATCTCTGTCTCCTCTTCTACCATGCCCTTAGCTCTGCAATGTCGGCTGCGATTTTCATTTCTGACGGCCAATGATCTGACCCAATTCTTGTTCCTACTTTTATCCTTTCCGCTTTATTGCGCGTGGCTATATTTATTATTCCCTAGTCTATTATCGAGTAGCTGTTTCCTCTGTTGAATGTCCATTCACTCGTTGTATCACCTGCTTTGTTTCCATTTATTGTATCCCATTCGTTTCTTTTTCTACCATTCGTAGTAGATGTTCTCCTTGTTTATTATCCGTCTCATCCATGGATCGTCTCGGTTTTGTATTTTCTTGTTCATCCCAAAAGAGTTCTCCTTTCTTTTCGATTGCTGCATCGAAATTGCTTCCAATTATTGAGTTATCAATTTCTGTCTTCCGTTAAGTTTTCTAAATTTTCTAATAGTCTCCTTTCGCCAAATTTGTTACGTGTGAATTCCATCATCGTTGGATGAATCAATTTACCTTGTTTGCGCTTTTTCGATCTGTCGCTTTATTCCTGTTAACGTTCCATCTATTGCTGCCGCTTTTATTTTCGTTGTATCTTCTTTTGCGCGCCGTGTCACGTAACCTTGTGTTAACGTATGTTCCACTTCTTCCCAATCTGTTTCTTTGAATCCTGTTTCAGAAAGGTTTACCATATTGGATTTATTTACGTAATTCCAGAAATCTTCGATCCTTTTCGCATATCCAGCCACCTGGCAGTCTAATATTTTCAGGTTTATTCTCTCGTGTTTTTCTTATTCTTTCGATTTACCTTGTTACGTTTTTATATTTTCTTACCCTTCTTTATTTTTTTCTACCCGTGGTTGAATTTTTATCTTTCTAGTCAACCTAAACGAAAGCTTTTCTTCGTCTTCTGCATGAGGTTTTTGGCCCAAGTTTTTCCTCCAATTCCATTCATTCCATTTCTTCTTATTTTCGACATTTTGCTATTTTTACTACTTTGCTTTGTATGTTTCTCTCTTTCTTTTATCATTTCCTATATATACGTATTTTCTTATCTCCCAGTTTCTTCTCATTTTCCATTATTTTGATTCTGTCTTGCCAATCTTTTGTTCTTGCTTGAATCACTTTACCATATTCTATCTCTTTTGCTCGTACAACCTCCGCGCTAACTTCCAGTTTGCTTCTTAAAAACTTTTCTACCTGGAGATCCTTTCTTTCCATCCTTATGTCTATTCCTTTCATAATTTCCTTTTTTTCTCCTTTATTTCCATCATCATTTTTATAGTCTTCAGCTGAGTTTTCAAATTACTCAGCTTCACTCCTGTTTTCGCGATATCCCTTATTGCTGTTTCTTGCAACTCTACTAGTCGTTTTTCCATTTCTATCGCCTTCATTTCGCTAGCTTCGCTGTTAATTCCGAGCTTTCGAGAATTTTCAAGATCAATTCCGCACGACGTACCTCGCTGTTAACCCTTTTGGGCCAACGCACCGATGCAGCTGATGCTTCCACTACTATCGCGACTCGACTATTGCCCCGAGAAACTTCCAACGTTCATGAAAATTCTTTACGTGTAAAGCCGCGATTGTACAGAAGAGCGGTAAGCGGTAAGCGGCAGAGCCATAAAACAAATGACGGCTGAGCTACAGAAAATTGATCAAACCATTTGATTTATTTTCTGTCGCTCTGTCGCTATGCCGCAACGCTCTTCTGTATAATCACGGTCAAAATAGTCGAGGCGAGATCGTTTTTAGGTCACGTTTTTATACGTGGCTGAATTTCCCGTAAGATCCCCTATTCATCCTATATTTTATTACAAAATTGAATTCAGTTCTAGCATAAGAAGTGTTGAAAGTGTATTAAAAAAGTTGTTAAGTAAAGGAAACTAGAGAAAATTAGGACAGGAGAAGTAGCTACTCTTGCACATTTTCTTTATTTTTCTTTATTGCTTTCGCTGTTACATGTTTCACAATAATAATTTTTATGATAATCTTATTTCTCCCATAACATTTTACGATTCCGTGCGATAGATTGCGATAGATTATAGAGTATTATGCGTAATTATACTAATTTACTGTTACATACAGTGGCTCACGAGAGTACTCAAACACTTGTGGACATTTTTTATGTTCATATTATACGTATTATAGGAAATATTTTCGGTAGCGTTGTAACGAGAGGCAACTACCGTGATTATTATCGATAAATTTTGAAACAAATCTGAAAATATGTATAGAAATTATAACAGATTTAGTGAAAATTTCGTGGAAATTATAAAAGTATTTAAATAGTCAATTATTTATTATATGAATAAGCCTTAACATTCAGTGGAACTATATTTAACATTTATATACTTAAGATGACTGACTATTCATGCTATTACAATTCTTTATTCAATATATTTTTATAGTAAATATTTTGTAATAACTTCTATATAAATACATTTTCAGGTTGGTTTCAAATTTGTCCGATATAGTCATGGCAGTCGTGTAAATTTTTTTTTACAGTGCTAATAAGATCTACATACAATATACATATTATAAAAATTTGTTATTATATTATAGTGCTCAGATACTTTCGCAAGCCAGTGTAATTGTATATAGCACGAGTTGATCTAATTCTAAAAGGATGATATTTCTTTTTTCAATTCTCAGATTCAAATTCTTTGTATACTCAGCGTACTTCGATAACAGGGTTGGTGGCACGGGCGCACCAACAGGTAAAAATCAAGGAATGGTTCGCATAATAAGCGCAACAAAGACAAGAGGACCAGAGCGCGTTTGGTGTAGACTTTGGTATCGACCAAAGAACGGAGGCAACGTAACAACTTCCGTAACGGTGGCTGCTAAAGTGAAGGTGCGTTAAGCAAATGAAGAAAATAGAAAATAAACAGTAACGTCTATAAAGTTGCCGTTGGAACAAGATCAATTATTAAAAAACAAATAGAACAAAATATACATAGCATGGTCCGCAAATCAGTCAGCACGATATTTTTATGCCGATTTAGATAATTCAACGAAATAATGTTTCCAGTAGAAATTTATTGGTATCGAGAGAAGAATTTACTGATGTAAAAGAAAAACAATTTTTATATTGTTTAAAGAGCGCCGTGTATTAGGTTAAACAACAAGCTCGTTCGCTTTCTTTTGAAAGAATGTGTCAAATGTTATACTTGTATATAAAACTATTTGATCAAGAAACAACTTATTTATTACATCTCTAAATCCGCCCGAATACGATCAGAAAAGTATATCGTGGTATATAAAGAATACAAAGTGACTGCCGTTTTGTGCTTAAAAAATGACACTTTTGAAAGCTCTTTTTACATCCGTAAATCCTCTGTTTAATACCGGTGAGCTGTTGTTCGAAATATTTTTTGTTAAATCTATCAGAATCAGCTGAAGTATCATAAAAATCAAAAATAAAAAGAATTGAGAAAAGCTAGAGAAATTAACTTCCATAAAATTAAAATACCGTAGCATGCAGGTAGAAGCTGACTCTTTACGTTACTTTGCATAATATTCATCTTTTTTTTTTTTCTTAGTGTCTCGAACCAGTTTTTACTCACCCCATATGTTGGATAAATTAGAGGCAACACACTTCGACTTGCTCGTTGCTTGTAATTTCCGTTTTCCCGGGAGAAAAATCGTTGACGCAAGCACGCAGCATGTTCTTCGATAAAGCTAAAGTGGTTATCGTAATCGTTTTGATAGGTGATCAGAGAGAATTGGAACTTGAAGTACAGTGCCTGCTTTGTGATTTGCCCGCTACCGAAAGATTCGCCTACGTCTGATAGAGTACCGGAAACTGTGAGCGTTGTGGCCAGGCTCAAAGCAGCACCGACGAATCGTATCCTCGTACAGAATCGGCCCGAGACTAGGACGAAGGACAAGGAACTGTTGGCCGTTTGCGTGAAACCACTGCATTACGATTACGACAGAGTAAGTTCGAAAGCTACATGTTGAGAATTCACTTGGCCCGTTGATTGTCACGCAAATTTTATATACTTCAGGCTAGCAGACGCCATACAGCGAAATACGCTACATCAGAAAATGAAACTCTTGCAAATTATAGTATTATATTTGGCAACTTCTTCTAACAATGTTATCAAAATCATTCTCATTGTTAAAAATTTGTTAGTCCATGGAACTTACTTTGATCATTCTGAAAGATTTAGTAACGTAAACTACCTTTGACCAGCGTTACGATCAACGTGTTCAAACTGCGACGATTTCCGTGCTGAGTTATGTTTGGGACTTGCAATAATTTGCAACCTTAGCAAGGGAACGCTTAGTTTTCTAATCGAAAACCTTCAAACCCAGCCCAAGGAATAAAACGTAATTCTTAACGTAACGTAAAGCTTAACGTAATTCGGCATAATGATTTGTGCGTAAGAAAGGCTTACAATTACAGGGGTAGAATTACAGTGAGTAGTAGGATGCGTGTTCTGACGACGATCTAAAAATAAAGTATGAATTGACATGAATATCCGCAACCTATTTCTTTATTTGTTCGTTTATCTATTTATTTGTATTCGAATGATAGTTTAGTCAGAGTAAGCATCTACTGCGACCACAGCTATGGTACGGTACATAGTATAAATACAAAGAGACAGATACCAAAGGGGAGCTAAAGGATTAAAGTCGCAATAAAGTCTCAAATCTTTGTTTAAAAGTCGATAAAGAGAAATTAATTCTAGTCGATTTCATTTGTTGCAAATATGAATATGACATAATTTATTTCTAATAGGAATGGTAAAGAATATAAGATCCACAAATACAGAAATGGTTATATCCAAGGTACTAGAAATCTCAGTGACAAATCAAATCACCTTCCACGGTTAACGAGTTAACCTACTGGACCAAGTCCATGCAGTCTGCCTTATGCAAATGACAAGATCGTTTCATCGAACGAGACTCTATCGTAGTCTAACTGTTTAACTTTTCCTTGAAGAGCTGCCTTATTTATTTCGTTGTAGATGATAATTACTCTCGATTAGAAGTTGATGGCGACGAGTCACGACAAAAGCGTGCTTAGCCGATAGAGTATGGACGAATGGATTAAGCCTGTCGTTCACTTAACTAACAACTTATGTATTAGGCTAGCAGTAATTGTCGCACACCTAAAGTATTAATACAACGCTAGTTCCACTTCAATAATTAATACGTAAATCCTGTAAAAAGTACGCTCCCATTCATAAGTCATTAGAACGTTCAATTAATAATAGCAAATAATAATAAATAATAATAAATGGATCGCGGAACACAAAACTCCGATCGATCGGTTGACTTTTGGACAATTTAGATTAATTAATAATATAATAATAAATGGTATAATAGTAAATAATAGTAATCTAGATTTTCCAAAAATCGATTGATCGATCGGAATTGTATCTCCTGTGATCCAATATACGTAGAATGATGTACGAAAGCTCTTGATTAGATAGATTCTTCGTTTTATAATCTAAAAATGATATTTTAACTTTCTACCTGTATACTGGATCGTTTTCGACCGGTAATTTCAAGTAGTTTTTCATTTTACTTATATCTTTGTTTAAATTTGTTAAAATGCTTTGCTTAACGAAATTAAAGTAACACGCGATAAAAACTGTTGAATGATATTCTGGAAACTTGAAAGAGGTAGATAGCGTTCAAATATTTTCGTGAGCCAGTGCATACATACATGTATAACATTGCACTAACGTATAATATATTAAAATTTGTTTAAATATCACTCTTAGAATATTGAAATAATAATAATAGAATATTGAATAATTGAATATTGAATAATTGAAAAATCTATCTGGCCGAAAACCTTTTCACAGTATTGTACACATGGAAAATAAAAAAATAAAAAATTTGCTCAAACTACGAGAGTAGCTAAAGTGATAAAATTGATGAAATTATTGTTATATTACATTATATTTTATTTTTATCATTAAATTTTAAACGTCCCAATATTTATGAATGCAGGTATATTAAATATTGAAAGAACGTCTACGCATGTGAATTCCTAACTGATGACAATAAAAATAATAGAAGAAGGTGATACTGAATACATAAGAGTGTATAATTAATAATCGATATCTATTATCTTTTCATTATCATATGGATACTACAATTCGGTCGCCAGCTATAGAATAATTACTTCGTTGCCATAATGCGAGCACACAGTCGGTGTATGTACATAATCGTTACCTGATAGGTAAAATATTCATGTCGAGAATGCTGCCACTGTCAAGGCGATAGGAAGCAAGATAGCATGCTGTTAAATTTGTTCAGATTAATCAAATTACCTTATTCAAGCGATTTAAATTTAACCAACTTTAAACCAGTTTATCGATGTAAATACATTATCTGCTTTATTTCAAATATCCTTTTAGGTTTCTACGTTGATTCTTATTAATCAAATCTTTCGACTTCGAGTCATCTGTATTCAAGTATGTAAATACCATTTGCCAATGTGAAGCTGTTATTTTGCTCGACTAAGAGTGGCTTTACAACGTTCGGGTAAAATTGAACACACCTTAACTATTCTTTAACATGAAAAAAAACAATAGTTGCTAAATAATATAATATTTTCTCTAGTTACGTGCTTGTTGATATTGGCTCCTCAAATCGAGCCCACTCTAATGGTATACCATTTTAGGTATTCGTTTTTCAATAGATACTTAAACAGAGTCATTATCATATTTGAGTGCAAAGGATTTCACATTAACACATTTACATGTTCATTAACATAGTGACTTAGAGCAAAATGTTCACTACAGATCATTTAGTCCTTATGCTTTTGTATAATATATTTAATAATACAGTATAAGTTTAATACAAATCCGTATCTGAGATTATCTTATTTTACCAAACGTGTCGGTTACATGCTCGTTTATTAGGTTGTGTAGGTTAAAGTTAAATCCAAATTAATCTTCGTTGTATATGTTACGCTGGTAGCAAATGTGTTAAGGAGCTTGACTGATACGAACACAAGTTTGAAGTCAAACAACTTCATTAATCTTAATCAGAATTTGTAAATGTACGAGTAGTGTTTCTGGACAGTTATCTATTATGAAGTAAATCTTGCATGAAATTTCAAACGCTTTTAGAGTTTGCAACGCTTAATAGAAACGGTGAACTCATTTATATTTAAATTACATATAGCAATATGTAAATTGTAAATATACATGGGACTAACTAAATGAGATGTACAAGCATTCATGTGGGCAATAACTGAATTTTACGATGATTAAATAAATGAGAAAGAAAGAAAGAAATAAGTAGAAAAAACCTGCTACTTTTAGTCGTGACAGTAAAAATGTTAATTGTTAATGCAAATTTTCTAGGTGTTACAGCTAATAGAGTTCATTGAGTTATACAGACTGCTTGGCGCTAGCCATGTGACTCTATACAACGACACGGTTGGCACGGAGGCTGGATGTGCTCTTAAGTACTACGAAGCTAAAGGTCTCGTGACCGTGTTACCTTGGCATCATTTGGACATGATTTCGCAGCGAGAAATTCGCACGGAGGGACTGTTCGCTGCCCTGAACGATTGCCTTTATCGATCTATGTACAAATATGAATACGTAGCGTTGGTGGACCTTGACGAGTTCATTATACCGAGGCATAACGACACTATCATTGATCTCATTAGGTGAGAATTTGTTAACTTATAATTAAATTTGTGGTTATTTAATATCTTTATACGTAATGCGTGAATGTGACAGATGTTTAAAACTAAAATACTAAAATTTTGAACAATGATTAATTAACATACAATCGGAATGAAATGTAATTTTATACAACTAACTGCGTTCTTCTGGTCATTTTCGACTCAACTATATATTTCTAAAGAGTATCTCAAACTCAAACAAGACATGAAAAAGTTCTGACTAGTAATATAGTAATAAAATATTACATATTTTCTTAATCCATTACAGATACTTTTTAGAGTAAAATTGAAACACATATGAAAATTTTTAAATAAACTAAACTAAACTTAAATGAAGAAAACTAAGAAGGAATATTTAATTACAAAAAAATAGCTATTAATATAAAAACAGATCGATGCAAAGATTCGTTTTTCACTTTCATAAAAAATATTTTGTGTGTGTTTCTGCCATTCAAACGCAATATTCACATCTGTAAATCAAGAATCGTATGAAATATGTAGAAATATTTGGATTGAAAAAAAAAAACACTCTATTCCAGGGGAATTAAAGCATTAGAATTATTACAAGATAAGGTTCTTCGAACTTTCAGATCATATTGATTTTAATGAAATATGCAGATAAATTAATAACCGACAGCATTATATAACGGCCTTTATATTACAACCAAACATATCTATAATATTTTCAATATTCTATTTTACAGTAGTTTTACGATATCTTCTGAGACAAAGTCTTATACACGACTCTTATTGATATCCGTGTACCTCGATTTAGAGACGAGAGAGCATTGCTCTATATATTTGTCACAATAATCTTATTGACTCAATTGGTTTTTTTAATAATATGGAGATACTTCAAACATATCAAATTCAAATTTATATGTATAAATTTTATATATCCTAGATACGTACATTATAATATTGCATATGTACATATTTTATATAAGATTCATGTAATTTACTCATTAGTTGTCATTCTTTTGCAATCTTAAATGGCGTCATTATTTAATCTTCGACGACGCAAAGAACTATGTGCATTAAATAAGTAAAATTTATGTTTCTACTAACTGCAATAAGTATTTTAATATATTAAAAAATGTAAATGTAATATATTAAAAAATGATACTCCAGCAACATTATTATAAATAGGCATATAAAGCAATAATTTCTCGAATATCGATAAGAATCGCTATATTTTTCAATTAATGTAAATAAAAATAAAAATTTTATATTTTAGATGGATGAGCAGTCGTACAAATACAAAATCCACCGGAGCGTATTCCTTTCAAAACGCATTCTTCTATCTGCAGTGGGTGGACGATCCTTTCGTGATGGCCAGTCGAACACCCATAGAGGCAGGTTTGATTACTCTGAAGAAAACCAGACGTAGAACAAAACTGCATCCGCACAAGCAGCGCTCAAAGTATATTTGCAAGCCGCAAGACATTGTGGAAGCTGGTAATCATTTTGTCTGGGAATTTATTCCGGGGCATGGAACTCTGAACGTTCCATCGGACGCCGCAATTTTGCATCATTATCGAGTATGCGAATTTGGCGGTGATGATTGTATAAAGACTCAATCGGTAGTCGATAGAACGGCCTATAAATACAAGGATAGACTGGCCGAAAACGTTGGCAAAATCTGGACAGACCTAAGCACCGATTGTTCGTTACCAAAGTTAGAACCAGTGCCGGCGATGACGCCGCGGATAAAAGCAAGCCCCGTGTTAAAATCGGTCAGGTAGCGAAAGACTATTATCGATACTCTTTGGGATATTAGTAATTTTACTGGTACCCCCAAGGTAGCAAGAACCTATTTCTATAACTACGGTGGCCCGTAGTTTTCCTCCAGCGAAATCCAGTTTCGATTGAGAGAAGAGAACTGCAGAGAAATTCGGGATTTATGGGGTACCATAACACGTTTTTTCTACCTTTTGCGGTCCATGCCTGATAAATCTCGTTTTGGAAACACGGAGAACGGTGCCTGTTTAACGATGAGCCAAATGATGAAACAAAGTGTGGTAGCCGGTAGCACTGTGAAAGGCGCGATGCTCATTGGAAAGCTGACGAATAATATTTTTCTACGTGAGGAAGACTCATGATCGATCAGGAAAGTACATGACGAATGACTTTCCCGAGCGATCCTGTATCTCTTACGCTATGGTGCTTCTTTCACGATTTTATACGGTATTATATTTATGTACGAGTTTCCTTTTCGTTCGAACGAAGCCGAGCTGCATGAAACCGACTACCTACGTAGTAATAGGACTGTAGAAGTTACCAAGCAAGGCCTATTTTTACGGTCTACATTATCGGCTATAATGTAAGATATCTGATATTACATTGTTGTCTTGTTGATACGTTTCTCTTTCCTTTTTTTGACACCTATAAATCCGCACAACGTATAAAGAAAAACGTACGCATATCCATAGGATCAATACTTATAGTCGTAGTTTATGTATGTATAATATGTATCTAGAACATCTAGTATTTAATCTGATAGTAAACGCGTAGAATGCAAAATGTTTTTAAAATGCCGTTTAAACATAGTCGATTTATATCCGATCGGTTATTGGCACTACGAAGAACGTTTCAGTTCTAGGAAGAATTCGTTCGTCTTTTATCATGGATTAATATTAGTTGTGTTTTATTAGTTGCGTTTTACAATTTTATTTGTTGTCGAACTGCCTCGCGAATAGTTTTTATCAGCCCTTTAAAGTGATTTCAGAGAACGTTGTTACATAATAGGAGCTACATTTCAATAAAAATGTGATTATTAATTGTGCTCAGAATGGATGCAACAAAGGAGGAAGTATTACGGTCAGTTAGAGATAAGAGACTACAGATTTGAGCGTTATGACAATGAATATTGCAAACTGTTTCTATTTCTTTCATAATGTCACATTTTTTACGCGCACATACATTTATGTATATATGTGTATACACTGAAGTGTACATACATTTACGTACACAACATGTAGGATAGGTGAATACGTACATGTGATCGGTGCTAAGCCACAATCAACATGCCGTTTGGTCATGTTGAGAAAGTTAATAAATATTATACGACGACAATATGTATTTTGATTCCCTTGAAAATATATTTCGTAAATATAAGTCTGGAGTACATGTACAATTATATGAATAATTGAATTTCAAATTATTTAACACGCGTATGTCATATATATACAATAATTGTGTATATATATATATATATATATAACTTAAGTATTTTTTACCATCGTCAAAATTATTCGATCACGACGACTAATAATATATTACCTTTTATTGACACCTATTTACAGTTATTGTAAAAATGTGCGTATAGAGATCGATAATTACATGGACGGTATATTTTGAAATTTTTGTAATTGTTTTTTGTAATCGTTAAAAATCCTCATCCGAATGATCTAGCTTACTAACGGCTCGTTTTTCTTGTCCAACCTTCAAATCTAAATTCCCAATTTCTGGTCCTCCTACAGAGTCTAGAATATCATCATCATCGTCGTCATCGAGATCACCATCGATTAACAAGTCACTGTCACTATCTAGCGAGCCACCACTGTCGTTTGATTCTTGAATAGTTCCTCTCTGACGTCCAGACATACTTCCGTAAATACGACGCTGTGATATTTGTGTTCTCGATGATCGACCAGCTATTGTATTATAAACACATTTTAATAGTCATTATATTAATTTTGTGAAAGTAATTACATATTATAACAAGCTCTTAAAAATGTTGAGAAGAAAACTGCACTATATTTTTACCTGATTTCAATCGACTATTTGGTGTTGTTTTCTCGGTATTTTGTTTTTCTGTATCAGCGAGAGGAGGCGGAGGCTCTTGAAGATTAATAGGTAATATGGAATCATTTCCTTCCATTATACTTTCAAAGTTAGCGTCTTCTGCCCTCATTTTTTCTAATTGTTTTCTTGTTGCTTCTTGCCTATTATGAGTTGGAAAACGTTATATTATGTTTTCAGCATAGTAAGTATTAATTTTTATTATTTATGTATGTACCGTCTTTCAAATCTTTCTTGTTCTGTCTTAGCTGCATCTTCATACAGATGTTCAAGGTATGCAAGATAACGAAATTTTTGAATGTAGTCGTCATATAAAACTCTTAATTCAACTTCAAGTTTCTCAAATTCCTCCATGAAAGCTGGGCGTACCTTTCTTAATGTTTGCAATCTCTTTTGGTTTCTGTCAAGCTCTGCACGTCGTCTTTCGATTCTTGTATCCAAACTTTGCTCTGTGTCCTTTAATCATTACAAAAATTATAACAGAACATTTAGAGATTAGAGAAATTACTAAAGAATATTTTAACGTTCCAAGAATAAAATGAAGAGGTAGTAATACCTTAACGTTCTCAATTTGTTTTTTGGTATCATCAATTTCTTTATGTACATTTTCTATAACACTTTTCAAGGCCATCTCAATTTCTGTGATGTCAAATTGTCTAGCAACTTTTGAGTTGCGAATCTCTCTGAGATCAACTTCACGACCTAATAAGTCAAAAAGTGATGCACCAGTAACAGTCAACTGACTGGCTAACTGCCTAGTTGATTTCAATTCATTTACTTTATTGGAAATGTCAAAACTAACTGTACTAAAATTATCATCAGACATTATACTGTTATTAATACTATTATTTTGCGCATCGTATAGTAATGTGGCTACTTTTAGTAATTCTTTTACAGCATAGCCATCAGCTTGGTATAATTTTTTTGTATTTAATTTGACATTTGTTTTTAAAGCCTGTATCAAAATCATTTGACAATGATGAATTTCAGTATAAAAATATAAAAACAACATAGTATAAACAGTACAATATTAATTCATAAAAAAATACAAATGTTAATTTGCTATTTTTATTTTTTTATAATTTCGTTAATAAGAAGTTGATACTTCCAGAGGAACTTAAAATTAAAATTAGAAACTGAATTAATTAAGTATCTTTTCTATGCATGCTTAAAAATTAAATAATAATGAAGAAATAAACATAGATGCCAAAAATATAAATTATAAAATTCAATGACGAAACATTTTATATTCATATAAAACTAAATATCAAATGTAGAACTAAAAAAATTAAAAATTACAAACTGCAAGTTTTATTACCATAAATTCAGCAACTGCACGTATTAATGAAATACGCTCTTCTTCGGTATTATGCTCACTAGATATATCCGCATCTGGGTCAAATCTTTTGAGCAGCCAAACAAGAATTTCAGCAACCAGTGGAAAATTTGGCAGTCGAAAATTTCCAACAGAAATTAATCTGGGATAACCGAGGACTCGCATCATTTCCGTAAAATCTATCAAAAAAATAAATATAATTATCGTAGAAGCATACGTTATATTGTAACATCTATTTAAAAAGGGTTGTTATGTACTTCTTAAGTCACGAAACGACATTTTTCTTCTAAAGACAAGTTTCAAATAAATCGCAATACTTTTCGTTGACTTTCCACGTTATGTTTTGATTTACATTGAGCATGTTGTCAAGGAAACAGAGTTTCATACATTGTATATGTAAGTGTATTATTTTTCGTTGAATCATAGGCTCAAAAGAAAGCCTTTGAAAATGTTACTCAAAATTTTGATTCATATATTTTTTCTACTTCTGTTGTAATCAATACATATCAAATTAAGAAATTTAATTGAAATTATAGTAACTAAATCGTAATATATCAATTTTTTTTTAAAGAATTCCAAGTTTATATAATGTAATACTTATTTATATATGTACATATGAATAATGGTACATATTGGTATTCAACATTTATATCAGAATGACAATTATTATTTAATTGAATTATTTTTTTCTAATGTCTAAAATAATATTTTTTTCTAATTAATAAAAATTAATAGAAGCTAAATTAATAAGAATTAAGAAAGCCACCATCTAATATTAAAAATCATTAATATTCATAGTCATTACTGTTATAATAATACATACATATATTCTATGATTACATATTTTGCATTATATTTCATTTATTTAAAAGTGTATTGTTCTATCTACAACATATAATATAAAGAAGATTAAAAGTCCATAGTAGGAGCTCCTCTAGATTGTTTGATTTCAGAACGTCTTCGTTTTTCAAAAAGCCTTTGTCTTGCTGCTCGAAGATGCTGTTTCCTTTTCATTTCCAAAGTTTCAGGAGGTATTTCTGATGGTGGTTTCGCCACCTTCCATATTATTTCTCTCAATTTTTGAATAGCGTCAGCTAAATTTAATTGTTGAGATCTTGTTACCTCTGACTTGATTATTAAATAACCCTCTTTAGATAATTTATTTTTATACTGTAATGATATCATTGTTTAAAACCTTTCTTACGTAAAATTAATAGTTACAGCTGTAAAATTTTTTGTAGTTGTGAAAAATAGCAAACCTGTTCCAATAATTTATTTCTAATATCCTCTGCTAGCCACGTAGCACTTTCTACATGCAACCTTAAATCTACTTTACTATTTGTGCAATTTACATGCTGTCCTCCAGCACCGCTGCTACGACTATAGGTGATATCAAGTTCTTTAATTGGTATATAGCCATCAAATTTAGCATTTGGATCATCAGGAACCTGAGAATGTTATGCAATTATATAGTAGAAATAATTCTTAATTATAAGCCTTTATATTTCATAACGTATAAGATAATTTTAAAAAATTGTTCAGTTAAAGATACATGTTAATTTTATTTTAAACATAAATATAGAAAATATTGTAAACAAGGTTTTGAATAAATAATTAAGTAGATTCTAGTACGTTAATAAATTATAATAAACTTACAAAGGTTGGCGTGAATAGTTTTAAATTGCTTGTGGGATATAACTTATCAAGAGAAAAAGCACTTTTGAAAGCAAGGGCTCTTCCAAGAATACACAATTGATTATTTATTATATCTGTCTTAAAAATTCGAGTCCACTGTCTGCTGACAATATTCATTTTGTCGTTTCGTTAAATTTTTAAATCATACCATAACCTATACCACGGTAATAACACCTTAATAATCTGAATATTGCTACTAGCGCTACAAGTTTCAAAATCGATTCTCACAAAAATTCTTTGTAATATTTCGATATTTCGATTTCAGTATATGTTAAGTAGTCAGTGAAAGATGCTCTGTTTTTTGTCTATTTAGCGCAATATTAATTTGATTTATTATAAAAAATGCATGATATATTAGTGGTTAG